>CAUYPK010047643.1:0-33993 GCA_963574355.1 Loris lydekkerianus
GGGTGGGCAAGGGACTTAAAGAGAAACTTCTCTAAAGAAGACAGACGCAAAACCTACAAAAACATGAAAAAAAGCTCATCATCCTTAATCATCAGAGAAATGCAAATCAAAACTACTTTGAGATATCATCTAACCCCAGTAAGAGTAGCTCACATAACAAAATCCCTAAACCAGAAATGTTGGCGTGGATGTGGAGGAAAGGGCACACTTCTACACTACTGGTGGGAATGCCCACTAATACATCCCTTCTGGAAGGATGTTTGGAGAATACTTAGAGACCTAAAAATAGACCTGCCACTCCATCCTATAATTCCTCTACTAGGTTTATACCCTGAAGACCAAAATTCACAATATAACAAAGACATCTGTACCAGAATGTTTATTGCAGGCCAATTCATAATTGCTAAGTCATGGAAGAAGCCCAAGTGCCCATCGACCCACGAATGGACTAGCAAATTGTGGTACATGTATACCATGAAATAATGTATTTCTTATTGGTTCGGCTATTAAAAATATTTTCTTCAGAGGAGAGGACAGAAAAAGATCAATTTTCCCATAAGGAGGCTTTCATTTCGATTTGCTAGAGTTGAATAACAATTTTTTTTCAAGGTAAATGCAAAATACTTTCCTTTTAAGAATTTCTTCTAATAATCAACTCTGGGCTTGGTGCCTGTAGCTCAGTGGTTAGGGCATCGGCCACATACACCGAGGCAGGCCGGTTTGAACCTGCTAAAAACAACAATGACAACTGCAACAAAAAATAGCCAGGCGTTGTGGTGGGAGCCTGTAGTCCCAGCTACTTAGGAGGCTCAGGCAAGAGAATCACTTAAGCCCAAGAGTTTGAAGTTGCTGTGAGCTGTGATGCCACAGAACTCTACCGAAGGTGACATAGTGAAACTCTGTTGCAAAAAAAAAAATAGTTATAATAATAATCACCTCTGGCAGTAGTCTGTGGCATGTATAAAAAAACTCATGTCCAAACGGATGAGCACAGTTCATCAAATAAGAATTAAAATCACAAGGTTGTTACAAAGGTTAATGAAATAACATACATGACCTAATGAAGTCATTGAAAAAGAAGACGTAGCTTGTTATGAATAGCACCATATTGAGGCATGTGTCTGTGTTTGGGTAGATACCAGTTTTGGTAGGAAATTAGCTGCACTGGCAGAGAAAGACTATTGAGCTTTGGATGACCTGAACCCTGGTTTAATATTCTTTTACCCAGAAAGATGAGTTCTTTCTACCTCTGTAGCATGATTCCAACTTTCCCACCTTGTTGCTCTGGAGTATTTCTGGAAGTGACCTCCTTCCCTTTCCAGTCTCCAGTTTCCTCAACCCTGTCTTTTCTTCAACTCATTTCTTCAATGTGTCTTTCCTGCTGTCCACAAGCAGACCCCACCCAACCTTACCCACCATCTCCCCAAGGATTACTTGAGGCCTATAGCTCTGCTCTCTTGCCTCCTCTCCACATCACGGCCCAATTGCTCCCCTTTAGTGCCTACTTTTCCTCTGAGATGTCACGACACAACGCGTGGCTGGTTTGGGAACACGCATGTGATAAGTGGTTCTGCCCTGTTCCCCCTGGAGACTCCTTTGCTCTTAGGGGAATGGTGGGTGGCGGAGAATCTATGCACAAGAGTGAAAATGGTGGTGCCTTCCCAAGGGTGCTCTGGAAAGCCAGGGAGGACTGTGGCGTTTTCTTTGTCAACATGTCTCTTCCTACAGTAATCCCAGGGACTCTTTTCATCCCAGGGTTTTATTCCAAATGGAATGTTAAGAGGGTTCAGATGCTGAGAGACGGGTCAGGGAGGTGGGGGTGGGGAGAGGTGTGAGCTTGTCCAGATCTGTGGCTTTGCCAGGACTGTTTTTAAGTTGACACAGTGCTAAATAAAAAGCCCCTTGCTTTGATCTCAGGGACTTCCTGGGTAGACTGTCTGATTAGATAAAGATCACGTATCCCTCCCCCCATCCTTTAGGAAGTAATCTAAGCTTTGCAGCTATTCCTTGTCTTATGTTCCTGTCTCCTTCTCAAAGTCTGTCTCTGTCTTTTCAGGTCCCTCCCTGGGTCTTGGGCTTTCCTTCTGTTTGAGCAGGAAAAGGGAACCTGAGAAAGTAGGATATTTCTTCTTTGTAATTCTTCTTCAGTTGTTTAGAAACAAAGCAAAAGCTTTGTTTGAGGGCCTCATATGGACCTCGTCTGGTCCTGGGCATCAAAGGGAATTGATCTCTGTTTGCAACATGGTCAGCTGCTGAGATGCTATGAAGCAAGTGAGTTGGCAGGTGGAGGATTTGGAGAGAGAAATACAGTCAGAGCCTGCACTGGGTCCTTCAGCCAAGAAAACAGGGTGGGGTATGGGTCTCTTCATTTAGAGCAGCGTGTAACTCTTTAAGTTAGGTCTGGACACCCGGGAGCTGCATCACAAACTGTCTTTGATGATGATGAACTGACTCACTCTTAGGAATGGGGCTATTTTAGAAAACGCTTAACCCTAAAGAGCTGCCAAATTGGAAATCATCTAGGCTAGGTTGCAGCTTCTCTGCCCTGTTAAAAGGAGAATCTCTTTGTGACATTATAAAATGACTTTGCAAAATAAAATACTTTTAATATTTTATTTTATTTAACACTCTGTGCCAATCACTATTCTAAGCGATTCACCACAATTTACATAATATAAACATGAAGTCATTAATCTTTCATAACAACCCTGAGAGCATCAGTATCATTCCTAACCATATTTTGCAAAGGAGGAAACTAAGGCACAGAGAAGCTAAGTAACTTGCTCAAGGTCACACAGTGAGCATGTGGCCAATGAGAGATTCCAATTGGCCCAAGGAACTGTGCTGCTTCTCCCTGCCCTACACATACTTAGAAATTCACTAAGAAAATACACATGGAAAGAAAAGATGTGAATTCAAAATAGTCATGCATTTACGTGAGAGGCAGTTGAATGTAGCAGCTTATTCATCAGTTTCACAAACATGTCTTTGAGAGCCCGCTGTGCATGCCAGGCTCTAGGCTAGGTGCTTGGGATTGAGTGGTGAAGAAAACACCCCAAGGAGCTTTGCCCAGGCTGAGACATCCAGGCAAGAGGCTGGGCTGAGAGGGTTTTAGATGTTTGCAGAGCCAGAATTCTGGACCTTCCTAGAGTATTTCTCCCCTTGGCTCAAGCTGCAATCACCACTTACCTAGAAAGAAAAAGCCCTGCATGAAGCTTCTGGTCTGACCATACTTGACTTAAAAATTTTGACTACAATTGCCAAGTCAAGAGTCATATGATTTAGGCCCCCATGGAAGAAACTACTAGTCTTGTTTCCAGAACCTTGTCTGATGTCATAAAATTCTAATTTCTTACTTACTTGCTGGTTATCCCAGCAAAACTAGTTGTGGCCATATTACTAAGCCCTGGTCAATGGGATGCAGAAAGAAAATGCTGCTTTAACTTCCGGAAGGTCCTTTCCCCACTCCTTTTTCTTTTTGGCTTGCTTGAATATGAATGTGATAGCTGGAGCTTGGGCAGTCATACCATGAAGTGGAATTGCTTAAAGAGAAATACGGAACTGTGAGATTAAAGGAACTCAGATCCTGTACCTACCTGGGAGGGAGTATCATCTCTAGACTTACTTTTTAGGAGGGAGTAATAAACTTCTATCTTACTTAATCCATAATTAACTGCTTTTCTCTTACCTACTGTAGGCAAACCTAATTCTAATCAATATGGCATTCCATTTTTTTTTAGTAGAATTTATATGGTTTTATTAATTGGGGTGGGTGTTTCTAACACCACTTAATATTTGTAGAATACACTTCCTTTCTCTTTAAATTAGGCATGGTTAAGTTCCCTTGCTTTCAGCCTTGAGCCCTGCTGGTCTGAGCAGAGCCCTGTTTGAGTCTAAATTCTGCCCTTGGGTTGGCAAGCCCAAGATGATGCCAGTGGTTATGGTTAACACACCTCCTCAGACAGAAAGTTCATCCACCACACAGGCCTCTGCTAATGGTGTCTGAACTCTTGGCAATTTAGGAATTATTTTGCCCAACTCAGACTCTACTACACTTTCCATGGATTTAAATCTTAATTCCTGGGAAAAGGACAACGTGCTGGGTTCTTCCAGGGCCCAAGAGCCCCTCACCAGTGCTGTGGGTGGGATTGGGGCTCTCACTGCAGGCCATGGGTAATGGAGCTAATGGTCTGAGTTACCCGTCACTTCCCACAGGAGGGGAGGCTGGGGTCCCTTTCTCTGGAACGCCACCTGACCTGCTGCTCCCAGCCTGTGACTCTGGGGTCTGGAGTTCCCTCCTGGAAGCAGGGGGGGCAGACTCTTAGGTGGGGTTTTCAGAATTGTCGTCCTTTCTGTGTGGTGCTGGCCTCCTTCTTGCTTGCTAGCAGAACTCTGCCTTCTGTTGGGCCTGTGTGTTGAGCACTTCCTTCCTTCTACCAGGCCCTTCTGCTGCTGCTGCCCTAGAGATGAGGTCACCTGGTGTCCCTGTGATACAGGGTTCCCCCATTCGAGGCTGGACAGGGGACCCCAGTTTCCTAGGCCTGGGCAATTTCATGAAGGGGACACCCTGCTGTTTTGTCCCTGAGCTGGAGGGGCTGCATTCATTCATCTCTTAATACACTCATTAATATCGAAAAGTTGTCTCCCATCTACCAAGTCCTGACCAAGTGTAATTCTCAAGACCTTCTCCCCCTAGACAAAAAACATGCTGCTGCATGCTTCCCACTTGGGTCTTTCCCTCTGCCAGAAACTCTGGAGCATTTTATTCCTTCTCTACTCCTTTCTGTCTAATAAATCCTATCTTACACTGATCTGTGGTCTGTGGGTTCATTCTTTGAATCCCTGAGACCTAGGACCTACTGTAGAAAGAAATTCTGGTAACACTTGGGTCTCTCGCACTGTCTGGTGTGTGTGGGGGTCGGAGGGAGGGAGTTAACTTGCAGTTATCTTTGAATAGATAGAAACCTCTCCCTATAGCCATGACTTAATCCCATTCATATCTTTAAGTATTGGAGTAATCTTAGAACTCTGATCCTTTTTGTTATTTGTTTTGGCAAATAAAGGAGATACAGTGTGGAACATACTTTTTCTTTTCTTTTTTTTTAAATTTTTTTTTATTATTAATCATAGGTGTGTACATTAATGTGATCATGGGGCACCGTACACTGGTTTTATAGACCATTTGACACATTTTCATCACACTAGTACATTTTCAAGCTGTCGTTTCACCTTTCATTTTTCCCTTTCCTTCTCTTTTTTCTCTAGTCTATGCCTTATTGAGCTCTCTCCTTTGAGTCTCCAGGGACTGTTGCCTGGTGTGATTAAGTCAGGACCATTCCTCACCCCTTGGCCTCTGTGAAATCCAGGTGTGATGTGGCTCAGCTGCTCTTGGAGTGGCTGGGCTTTGTCATCTACAACTTCCAGTTTCCAACTAGAAGTAGAAACACCTGGGGTGCCCTGCACATGGGACTAGAGAATGTGCATTCAAGTTCATACAGCAGAAGCAGCAGCTGCCCATAGTCTAGTTGGTTGTACGCTATTTGGTTTTCTGTAATTCATATTTTTTCCCTATCCATTCTAATATTCACTTTTTTGCAAAACAAAAAAAAAGTCTTTTTTTTTTTTTTTGGAGAAGTATTAAGCTCATAATAAAATTGAGCAGAGGGTACAGAGATTTCCTATAGAGCCCTTGGCCCCAGAGTCACAAAGCCTCCCCCACTAGCAGTGTTCTCTACCAGAGTGGTATATCCGTTACAATCAGTGAACCTATACATTGACACCAACAACCGCCCAGAGTCCCTAGTTTGAATGAGGGTTCACTACCACTGTTGCAAATCTCTATGGATTTGGACATACGTATATTGATCTGTATCCACCATTATAGGATCATCCAGAGTAGTTTCAGTGCCTTAAAAATGCTCTGTTGATTCATTCCTCTCTTCCTCAAAACCTCCCGCAACCACTGGCCTTTTTTACGGTCTGCATAGTTTTGCTTTTTCCAGAATGTCATAGAGTTGGAGTCATACAGCATGTCAGCCTCTTCAGATTGGAGTCTTTCATTTGGTAATATACATTTCTTCTCTGACTTCATATGGCTTGATCACACATTTCTTTTTGGTACTAAATAATCTTCCAATGTCAGGATGTATGTAGTACCACAGTATATTCATTCTCTCATGGAAGGGTATCTTGGTTCCTTCCAAGTCTTGTCAATTATGAATAAAGCTGCTGTCCACATCTGTGCAAGTTTTTGTGTGGACATAAGTTTTCAACTTCTTTGGGTAAATGTCTGCATGATTTCTGGACTATACGATAAGAGTAGGTTTAGTTTTGTAATAACCCCCCAAACTGTCTTGCAAAGTCTGTGTACCATTTTGAATTCTCACCAACAATGAATGAGACTTCCTGTTTCTTTACATTTTTGCCAGAATTTGGTGTTGACCATTCTAAAAAGTGTGTAGTGGTATATAATAGTTGTTTTAATTTGCATTTTCCTGGTGACACATGATGTGGAACATCCTTTCCTATGCTTATTTGCCATCTGTATATCTTTTTTGGTTAAGTGTCTGTTAAAATCTTTGGCCCATCTTAAAAGCAGGTTGTGTTCTTATTGTTGAGTTTTAACAGTTCTTTGTGTGTTTTGAATAACAATTCTTTATCTGATACATGTCTTTGGCAAATATTTTCTTTCCATTTGTGGTTTATCTTTTTATTTTCTTGACAGTGTCTTTCACAGAATAGAAAATTTTAATTTTTAAGAAGTCTCACTTATCAATTCTTTTTGTTTGTGAATTGTGCCTTTGGTGTTGCATCTAAAAAGTCATCACCAAACTCATGCTCATTTACATTTCCTCCTGTGTTATCTTGTGGGAGTTTTATAGTTTTGTGTTTCACTTTTAGGTCTATAATCCATCTTGAGTTAATTTCTGTGAGGGGCATAAAATTTGTATCCAGATTTTTTTTTTTCCTGGTGTGTGGTTATTATAACACTATTTATTTACAAGGCGATCTTTCCTCCTTTATGCTGTCTTTTCTCTTTGGCAAAGATCAGTTGATTATATTTGGATGGGTCTATTCTTAGGCTTTCTATTCTGTTCCACTGATATATTTGTCTATTCTTTTGCCAATACCACATAATTTTGATTACTGTAGCTTTATAGTATGTCTTGTAATCAGGTAGTATGAATCCTCTAACTTTGATCTTCTCCTTTAATTGCATGTTGGCTATTTTGGGTCTTTTGCTTCTCCATATAAACTTTAGAATCAGTTTGTTGAATCCTACAAATTAACTTGCTGGGATTTTGATTGGGATTGCATTGAATCTATAAATCAAGTTGGGAAGAATTGGCATCTTGACAAAATTGAGGCTCCCTAACATGGAATATCTCTCCACATATCTAGTTCTTTGATTCTTTTCATCAGAGGTTTATGATTTTTCTCACGCTGATCTCACTTTCTTCCTATGTTCCCATTGGGTGTAGTTGTCCCATAGGTCTTAGATATTCTGTTCTGTTTTTTAAACATTTTTTTCTCTTTGCTTTTCAGTGTTGGTGGTTTGTATTGAGATGTTCTCAAACACATCCAGTCCAGCAAAAAGCCCATTGAAAACATCCTTCATTTGTGTTACCATGTTTTCGATCTTTAGCATTCCTCTCCCCCCTATTTTTTTTTTTTTGTTCTTTCTTAGAATTTTTTATCCCTCTAATTAAATTGTCCATCTGTTTTTGCATGCTATCTACTTGATCCATCCGAGCCCTTAACATCTTAATTGTAGTTGTTTTGAATGCCTCATCTAATAATTCCAACATTTCTTCCTAATCTGAGTCTGGCTATGTTGGCTTGCTCTGTCTCTTTAAACTGTGTTTTTTGTCTTTTAGTATTCCTTACAGTTATTTCCTAACAGCTAGATATAAGATACTAGGTAAAAAGAACAGCTGTAAGTAGGATGTTAGTGATGTGATGGTAAGACATACGGGGAGGAGAATTGTTGTATAGTCCTATGATTAGGTCTCAGTCTTTTAGTAAGCGTGGACCTCTGCACTGCAAACTTCTCCTCTGCTTCTCAGCCTCTTTCCCCTAGGCGGAACCAGATGGCTAGAGGGGGCAGGAGTTGTGTGTTTTCCTTCTTCCCTATGGAAGGCTGGAGTGGGCTAGAGTTGGATATTTCCCTTCTCCCAGGTCACGTAGGCTTTGATAAAACCCCAGCAGGTTAGGTTATGAGTAACTATTTTCTCCTAATGTCAGATATTGTTAAGAAGAACAACATTCTGGTATATTCCAAATTGGTTCCATTTCCCCTTCCCCTGTTGGAAGTATGAGGGAATTTCTCCCCCAAATACAGTGTGAGAACCTGGTTGATCTTCTGGATATAAAATTCACAGAAGTGTGGTGACCCCTGATGACTGGATCCCATGGAGTTTCTACCCTTAAGGCTTGTCCATGCTGAGCCTCCAGCCATGTCAGTCTCAGTTCAGATTTCTGTACCTGGGCACTGCCCCCCAAGGATGTTTGCGCTAAGGATTTCCTCTCCAGCAAGCTGCAATTCTCTGCATTGGGGTTTTGGTCTCTTCAGTTTCTGGAGCAGGGGTTTGCCTTGTTTTTTTCTTTCTTTTTTTTTTTTTTTTTTTTAATTGTTAAATCATAGCTGTGTACATTTGTGCAATCAAGTGGTACAATGTGCTGGTTCCATATACAATCTGAAATATTCTCATCAAACTGTTCAACGCACTCTTCATGGCATTTTCTTAGTTGTTGTATGTAGACATTTGTATTCTCCATTTAGTAGGTTTCACCATCCCCGAAAGCGATGAAGTGGCTTCACAAGGCACAGAGTCTCTTCTCCATGAGATTATGAAAGAGAACTTTCCAGACATGCCAAGGGGTTTGCCTTGTGACCCCACTCCCTGACAGATCTAAGAATTGTTGTTGAATTTGCAGTTTGTTCGGCTCTTTGCTTGTCAGGATGGAGTGGTGACTTCCAGCTTCTTTCATGCTGGAATGGAAATGGGAAGTCTAATACTAGGTAATTGGTTTTCAGGGGAGCAGGTTGTAGAAGAAATCCATGGGCAGACCTTGATGCTGAGTCATTGGTTAAGGTGGTGTGATGAGCCAGAATGATCGAAGATGAGGGGAAAAACTCAGGGGACAGACTTGAATTTGGAAGATGCACAGATGAGCTCAACATTTCTCTTCTTTCGCACACCATCCAGATGCTCCTTTGGTATAGGCTAGGGGGCAGAAGGAACAGAAGAAGTTAAAATTCTATTCCACATTTGAAGTAAAAACAGGAAAGGAATAAGTGGATTTGGAGACAGACGTATCCAGGACCCACTCTAATGATCATGGGAGTCTTTCTACTCCCTGACCCTGAGGGTCCTCATCTGTAAACCTTTTAAAGGTTTTATTAAGTGAGATGATTTTCCAATTCAGTATCTAGCACAAAATAAATCATTAGTAAATGTTCATTTTGGCCTGGAGTGGGAATCAGTGGCTCCAGAGTTGGCTTTCTCTTTATGTCTCCTTGGCTCATCTCTCCCCACTCCCCACAGGCAGGAGTGAGTAGGAAGTTTGACCCAGCAGCACTGTGACTCAGCAGGGCTGTGGGACTGGCTTGAGGTCTCCTGTCCAGTAAATACAGGATTGAGAACTGGGTTTCAAGTCCAGGGCTCTATTTATCTCAGAGTGTGCATAGAAGAGAAGGAGGGAGATGTAAGGGAGACACAGGATGTGCATCTCCACATCTCTTGAAGGAACCAATGTGGCTGGCAGGAGCAGTGGCCACATTGAACAGGCTTCTCAATTTCTTTTTTGGATACTTCATTGTGCGTAGAAACACTCTCACTTTTGTATGTTAATTTTGTATCCTGCAACTTCACTGAATTTGTTTATTAGTTCTAACATTGTTTTATTAGTCTTTTGGTGGAGTGTTAAGCACTTTCTAAGTATAAGATTATACTGTCTGGTGGTGGAGGTGGCGTGGTGGAGATAGGCTCAGTGAAGCCATTGGCAGAGCTGCTGAGCCTTCAAGCCATGTCTCTCCTTGGGGTCCATTTCTGAGCACCATGGGCTCCCCTGTGTATGCAGATGAATGAAGTAGTGGCAGAATTAGCTAACCAACACCCTCAAGTTTCATTTGTTAAGTTGGAAGCTGAAGCTATTTGGGAATTATCTGAAATATATGAAATTGGTTCTGTTCTTACCTTTCTGTTTTTCAAGAATTCTCAGAAAATTGATTGATTAGATGGTGCACATGCCCAGAGTTGACAAAAAATTTTCAGCAATGTGCATTTAGTGCTTCCTTCTCACCCAGCTGATGAGCATCTTAAACATCTCAACCTTCACATCAAGAAATTAACTCAGGATTCCCCCTGCATGCTGTTCATGAAAAAAACTCCTCAAGAACACAGCATGGTGTCAGCAAGCAGATGGTGGAAATGCTTCACAAACATAATATTCAATTTAGCAGTTTTGAGATCCTCTCAGATGACGAGGTTGGATAGTAGCTCAACACCTATTCCAACTGGCCTTCCTATCCTCTGTTCTATGTTTCTGAAAAGCTCATTGGAGGACTTGATATATATAAGTAAGCAGCTAGAAGCATCTGAAGAATGAGGTACAATTTCCCCCTAAGCTCCCAATTAGAGAAAAGGCTGCAAGTGCTGACAAACAAAGCTTCTGGGATGCTCTTTATGAAAGGAAACAAACAGGAAGGAAAATGTGGATTTGGCAAACAAATTCTGGGAATATTAAATACTACTGGTGTTGAATATGAAACATTTGATATATTGGAGGATGAAGAAATTCAGTAAGGATTAAAAATTTACTCAAATTGCTCGCTCACTCCCACCTGTATGTGAAAGGGGAGCTTGTTGTAAAATTGGATATGATTAAAAAATTGAAAGAAAATGGTGAATTTCCACTTATACTGAGAGGAGAAAATTTAACTTGGTGCCTAACTATTGTAAGAAATAATCACAGTGGGAGCAGTTCATGACTTAGTCCTCAGAAAATGGGCTAGGAATAGAAAAAGTGGTTCTTGTCCAGTTATGCTTTGGTATTTCACAAGGTAGTGCTAAATAAATATGTTATGTCTTTTTATACCAAAAATAGAATGCAATAAACATCTTCAAATTATTAACAATAAAAAATAAGATTATATCATCTGAAAACAGGTAATTTAACAACTTCTTTTTTGGATTACTGTAGATGCCTTTTATTTCTTTTTCTTGCCTATCTGCTATGGCAAGGACTCCCATACTATGGGAGTGTACGTGGTGAGAGTAGGCATCCTTGTTTAGTTCCTGATCTTTTCACTGGTGAGTATGATGTTAGCTGTGGGGATGTGATATATGACCCTTATTGTGTTATGGTGCACTTCTTCTATACCTAATTTGTTGAGAGAGTTTTTTTCATGAAATTTATGGAATTTTGTGCTCTTTCTGCATCTATTGATATGATCTTATGATTTTGGCCCTTTATTCTCTTAGTAGTTGTTTTTTTTTTTTTTTTTTTAAATAAAATGTTACTCTAAAGTCTTTCCTTCTACATCCACTCACTGTCATCCATTTCCAGAGATATAGAAGTTGATGGTTAGCATTCCTATGCATAGTGTAATACTTTTATTATATATTTCAATGTCCAGATATAATATAGTCTTGTATTGTGGGTATAAAATTATTAAAATTATTTAATACCTTATATACAGTTCAGGCTGCTATAACAACTTACCATAGACAGATGAATGATAAATAACAGGAATTTTTATTTCTCACAGCTCTGGAGACTGGGAGCCTGAGATCAGGGTGCCAGCATGGTCAGGTTTGGGGAATTGTCCTCTTCTGGGTCAAGACTGCTGGCTTCTTGTTTTTTCCTATATGCCAGAAAGAGGGAAAGAGCTCTGTGGAGTCTCTTTTATAGGGCACTAATCCCATGCATTTAGGTTTTACCTTCATGACCTAATTAGTTCTCCAAAGCCCTACCTCCTAATACCATAACCTTGGAGGTTAGGATTTCAACATTTAAATTTTGGAGGAACACAAACATTCAGTCCAAAAAGCATACCCATTTGTAATTTAAACTCTTTAAACATTATATTTTTAAGACACACTTGTAATCATATGTACAGCTCTAGTTTAGATCACTTAATAGTTGGGTAGCATTCTGTCATGGTTGCTTTGTCCATTCCTCTGCTGGTGGACAATTTAAGTTGTTTCCACTTTTTGAAAAGGCCCTCAGGAATGAAATTGTGGATTCTGCCATATGACAGCCTCAGTTTCACTAGATACACTCCAATTATTCTCTAAGCAATGGTGGCAAATTTCTATTTTCTCATCATCTTGCCAAGGCTTGGAATGATCAGGCTTGTTTTCATAAATAATAATGTGTCACTTCTGGCTTGCTAATTACAACTGCCATAATTAATCATGTCCTTACTTGGTCTCATAGCACCTATCACAATGTATCACAGGCATTGTGATATTCTGAGTCACACTTGTGTCACTGACACCCCCACTGGGCCATTCATCAATAACAGTTCCTGTCTGTCTAGCACTGAGTACAGTGAATGGTGACAGGCAAAAGATCTGTGCTCAGTACACACATGGTGACTTAAATATAAAGAAAAAGAGGTCAAAGAGCAGAACGGTCAGGGACGACTTAGAGAACAGAGGGGAAGGAGCAAAATGGCAGACTAAATGTAGCCCGCACAACGCAGCTTTTGCAGAGAGGCTTGGAAGTACTGAGTAAATACCTAGATTTCGATTGATTGTCTGAGTGAGCACTGGAAGTCCAGAGAGGAGGCAGGAGTGAAGTGAAGAAGACAGAAGTGGTGTGAGCTACTCAGAAGGGCCAGAGGTAATTAGGGATGGTGCCTACATAAAGGTATTACTTTACCTGAGTCCAAATTATATTGGAAAGCTATAGGAACCAAGACAACATGGTGCTGGTATAAAAATAGACATATAGGCCAACAGAACAGAATAGAGAACCCATAAATAAAATTATGTAGCTATGACCAAGTGATTTTTGGCAGAGCAGACCAATACATACACTGAGGAAAGTCTAACCTATTCAATAAATGGTGCTAGGGAAACTAGATAACCACATGCAGAAGAATGAAAGTGGATCCTTACGTCTTACCATATGCAAAAGGTAACACAAGATGAATTAAAAGACTTAAATGTAAGATCTGAGACTATAAAAATTCTAGAAGAAAATGGAGGAAAAACTCTTCTAGACGGTGGCCTAGGCAAAGAATTTATGAGTAAGACCCCCAAAGCTAATATAACACCAACAAATAAACAAACAAACAAACAAACAAAAACAAAAAAGAGACTTAGTTAAACTGAAAAGTTTCTGTACAGCAAAGGAAATAATCAACAGAGAAAATAGACAACCTACAGAATTGGAGAAAATGTTTGCAAAGTATACATCTGATAAAGGGCTAATATCCAGAATCTACCAAGAACTCAAACAAATCAGCAAGAAAAAAAGCAGGAGAAAGACATGAACAGATTCTTCTCAAAAGAAGGTAGGCAAATGGCCAAAAACCATATTTAAAAGGCTCAAGATCACTAATTATCAGGGAAATGTAAATAAAACCACAATAAGATACCACCTTACCTATGTCAGAATCGCCATTTTTAAAGTCTAAAAGTAATGGATGTTAGCAGGGTTGCAACATGGGAATACTTATATATTGCTGATAGAATGTGAACTTGTACACATTCTAACATTGTAGAATAGAATGATTGTAGACCTATCATTCAATTCTGCAATTCCACTACTGGATATCTACCCAAAGGAAAAGAAGTCATTTTGTAAGAAAGATATTTGTAACCAAATGTTTGTCGCAGCACTATATTCACAAAAGCAAAGATATGGAACCAACCTAAGTGCCTATCTACTGTGGATAAAGGAAATATGGTGTAAATATACCATGGAGTAATACTCAGCCATAAAAAGAAATGAAATAATGTCTTTTGTAGCAACTTGGTGATAGCAGTTGTTTCCATGGTGGAATTGTTAAAGAATGTGGTGTATTCACAGGTGGGAATACTACACAGTGATGAGAATGAGCAGTCTATAGCTGCAAACAGCAATCTGAAAGAATTTCACGATATGATGTTGAGCAAAAGACACCCAACTTTTTATTTTTACTTTTCCTGAAGTATCTCAGAAGTGGGAAAACTAATTCCATATGGTCTCACATATAAGTGGGAACTACATGAAAGACATATATGGTCATACAGAACAGTAATGGATACTGGAAACCAAGAAGAAGGGAGGTTGGTGGGGATGAGGGATAAAATACTCTACCTGTTGTGTACAATGTACACTATTCTGGTGATGGGTATGTTGAAAGCTCTAACTTCAGCAGGATACAATTTGTTCACTCAACAAAAACATTTGTACCCCCTAAATTTTTTGAAATAATAAACACCCAAAATGTAATGAATAGAGTGGAACAGAGATTAGTCAAAGACCAGGAATCTTCAAATACTCCTTGACAGCACGTCCACCAGTATGGCCACTCTGGAGAACTATTGAGCATTATCTAGTAAGGCTGTGCATGCCCTGTGATCTTCTAATTTTACTCCCTACAGACATGTATGTATAGGATTGTGCACAGCAGCACTATTTGTAAAAGCCCCGATCCAGAAACAACTCACATGGTTGTGCATGGTGGAATTGTTAAATAAAGAATGTGGTCTATTCACACGTGGGAATGCTAGACAGTGATGAGAATGAACAGTCTATAGCTGCAAACAACAATCTGAAAGAATTTCACAATATGATGTTGAGCAAAAGATACCCAACCTTAAGGAGCATGTGCCATGTGGCTGCATTTACCTGGAGTTTAAAATCAGACAAAACTAATCTGGTATGGAAGTCATTATTTTTTGTGAGGCTTGGATACTGGATAGGGGTCATGAGAGTGTTGTATTGCCTTATTTATTTTGGATTGCGGTAATATCTACTTATGAGAAACTCAGTGAATTTTGACAACCTAGCTACATCATATATAGAAATTTCTATCACCCTGGAGAGTTCCCTCATAAGCCTGGATGTTGGTCATGCTTTTCTGAATGTGTGTTATACTGCAATAAAATGTTCTAGGTGTACCTTTGGAAAAGATTGGCCCAAAGGAAGGCTGATTGACTACAAGATAGCCAACAGTGTGGCTGAGGCAGTGGGAGACGGTGACTGGGATGGGGCAGAGTAGAAATAGTGAAGAGTGGGACAGAAAGTGAGTCTGCCAGTTTCATGTCAGGCTCCAGCTTTCTACATTTGCTGCCAGTGAATGATGTGAACCAGCCTTTGTCTTCCCAGCATTGGATCCCTGCTTTCCTCCTTTTCTCCTATAATATTCTGTAATAGAAGGAAGGAATGCTCAAGAGGGGCTCAGAGGTGAGCTTTTTCCTGAAACATGGAGCTGGTGGCCTTGGCCTCCATTCCCTGGGATCTCTAGGTTTGAACCCAAAATGTTCTTGACAGGGAGTTCTGTCCTCTATTAGTTATCAGTACAGAACACCTCACTTTCTTTTGACCAGAAGAATCCTGGCCACTTGGCTGGATTCAAAGACTTCAGACCTTTGGAAATCCCTTTCTGGTTTTTGCTGACCAGGCCTGAGAGGAATTGGAAGTTTGCTTAGGGAAAGCTGAATCAGTGGTGTGAGTCTCTCATCTTTGCAAAGCAAAGATCTCCCTCTGCTTATGTTGACAACATGGGGAGTGAGTCACTTTGGAGGCCCCAAAGAGAATTTCATCCAATAAGTCCCTGGCTTTTTTTCTTTTCTTTTTTTTGGGGGGAAGGGGTGTTTTCTCTGTTTGTTAAGTTCTCCAAAGGTGAAAACAAACAAACAAACACACAAACAAACAAAAGCAAAGCATAACAGAGGAGTGAAGAAGGGTGCAACTAGACAAAGTGAAACCACATGCCATAAAAATTTTAAATGTGCTTATTAAAATCTGCTAACATTCCTTTTCACTGAGGAATTAAAGGCCCACTTCATTTAGACTGTTCCATTCCATGGCAAATAAACCTAATATTTAGCCATGACCTTTGTGAAAAATAAACTTAACTGCATAGAAAAAAAAAAAATCCTTTTTCTTTTTTAAAAGTCAGGCTTGAAATTTTTATATCCGTTGAATCATATTCTTGAAGCAAGTGGCTGATTAATTCAATAAATGTTACTTTCCCAATTCAAACATGACATTTTGAAAATCATCTGTGAATTACATGACTCAAGAATGAAAGGCTTTTCTATGCCATTTAAAAGGTTTCTTTTTTTCCATTTTGAGGGCAATCGTGAATATCTATAGGGCCCTATTTATTGCTCCCAGAACAGATAGAAAATTAGCAAAGTCATAAAATTCTTAACCAGCTTTGCTATTGCAGCTCTGTGTCAGCCCAGTCCCCTGCCCACTTCTTTGTTGCTTAAATGGTTACGGATGATGTTATTTTTGCCATTACCAGTAAGGCACTGGTCTTTGCATGTTGGCTTTCCAAATCTCTACACAGAGATCTCACACACACACACACACACACAAATTTTTTTTTTTTTTTTCAATCTGTATCTATACCTTGTTTTTGTTCCTTAAAATCTTACCTTCTGATCCTGGAAAATGTCCTTCTAGTTTTATACAGTAAACCAATACTAAACCTCACAAAAGCATCTGGCTGTAAACTTTCTGCCTTAATTTATACTACTATACACAGGACCTGTACACATGGCTGTGTGTTCCTGTATATACCCACCAAGTAATTACTGAGGCAAGCCTTTAATTTGTCTGAAATTGTGCAGGCATAATGGTGATGACCCACACATTTTTCCGTTGGAAATTGTACATGGATGACAGAGAGAAAATTCCTCCCCAGTCCACCCCCCACCCCCACACACTTCATAGGAAGCTTTTTTGTAACCTTGTACTTCAGAAAAGTATTGATGCTCACGGAGATTTAGATCACTGTCGTTCAGTTGATTTGAATGGTGCTACTCAAAGCGTGGTCCTTGGAGCAGTACTCGTCTGCAGTTGACAAGGAAATTAATTCTATAATTAAGTAAAAAGTGTTTAAAAACATTTAGAGGTATTTGGATGAGAAATTTTCCTGTCTGTGGAATCTAATCAAAACCATGAGAGTTTAGTTTTTATTTTGTAAAAATTCAGTGGTATAGAAATCTATTAGAACTTCTCTCTCTGTACAGAAAGAGATTTTTTTCTTTCTGGTAGATCTGTCACCTACAGCAAATCCTTGCTCTAAGATGTACATAATGACAATAATAATAAGCTTATATTTGAATAGCACTTGAAGACTATTCAAGCATGGAGTGATGCCTTCTTTATTGGTTCAGGTTCATTGCGGGTACAAAGAATTAGGTTACACTGTTTGCATTTGTTAGGTAAAGTCCCACTTATAATTGTATCCCACCCCCTGAAAGGTGTGCCATACATTGTGACCTCCCTGATCCTCCTCCTGCCTCCTCTCTCCCTAATCCCTCATTCCAATGTCCCCCACCTTGAATTGATTTGAGTGACCAAAGGTCAGTTCCACTAGGAGCTCCTGGAATGGTATAAGATGGGTTTCATAGTTGCTCTGCTTGAGGGCTGAGGGAGTTGGGGTATTCATCAACCAAGTGCCTGAAACTGCAACTGTTCAGTGTACCCAGGGGGCAGTGCAACCTCTGTGGCACCTTCACTGTGTTTCTGTGCAAGCTGAGTGGGCTCCAGTAGCTGGAGAAAACCATTAGGCAAAGTTTTGCAGGAGCTGCTAGCTGAAAGTTGGGCTAGCCTAAACAGATGTGGGAAGTGCAAAGATGATGTTTGGGACAGCAAAATTGCCTGTCAACATAGAGGTGAGATAGTGGTCATACACCAATTTATAGATAAGGACACTGGGGGCAAGCTTAGTACTATAATATGATGTGGAAGACAGTGAAGGGAGCGAGAGGGACCTCTTCCCTTGACCACCTACATTGGGTTCACCTGGAGTTCCTTCTGCTGCTTTTCTTTCTTGCCTTGTATACTAGGGTAGTTGGTGGTCTACTTCCATGCAAGAGACTGAATGGGTGCTCACATAGGCCATGTCTGCTTTCTGGGATACCAAATGGACTCCATTTCCCAGTCTCCCTTGCAGAAGGATGTGGCATGTGGCAGAACTGTTGAGAGCAGGTATAAGTAATGTATAGTGCTTCACTGCCTGGCCTACAAAAACCTTTACATATAGTCTTCCTGCTCTCTATCTTTTGAGCAGGCTGGAATCCTAGGGAGTCATACCTGATAATAGCAGAGCCACAAGACGGAAGGAGACTGGGTCCCTGGGTCATCACTTAAAGAAGGGCCACTTGGTTAGAAACACATTCTTTAGACTTTTATTGTGTTAAACCACTGTGATTTTGGAGATTACAGCAACTAGTATCACCTTAAATAATGCAACATCCTACACGTGTGATCAAAAAAATGTGCTGTATATCACTTACCATAATTCTGATTTTGCACTTATTTATCAGCGTCTACCCCCAAAAGGAGAGAATTTGACTCGTGCACTGGTATATTTTTGGCACCTGGCATATGAAGATGCTCAGTAAATACTTGTCAAATGACTAATGCCAATGCCCAAACTTCATTGTACACTGTTTGTGATGGGTCCTATGCAAGGACCTTTATGAGCCTATCTCATTTCATTCTCATAACAGCCATATGAGTAAACTGAAACTTAGGCTGATTAACTTACCTAGTGGTACCCAGTAGGCAAGTGAGAGAGTCAGGATTGAAATCCGGGCAGCCTGACTAACTCCCCAAACTGTTAAGCCCCCTGCATATTGCCCAACTACGTACACCAGGTGCAGTGCTAGCACAGTGCCTCCTCCTGAGTTTAACCCAACAGGTAAGAATTAGCACAGAGCTTGCTAGAGTGGGAAAAGCAGACCAGTCTCTGTTCTTGCTCATGGAGCAGGGTATCTTCTAGAAAAATCAAGCTACTCACCCAACCCAATCAAGAGCTCAGCTATGGAACTAGAAAAGCCTCTTACAGATGATGAGAGAACTGAGCCAACTACATAGAGGTAAACCCAGATTCTCTTTGAACAATTAAGCAGAGGCACTAAGTTCCAGAAAAGAACTGGTTTAGTACATCTTAGGAAGTGTTAGGAAGAGAGTTGAGCACAGGGTTGGGTTCAAGGGCCTTGGCTTTTGTGATTAGACAAAGAAAGCTTCTACTAGCTCTGTCTCTTACCAACAACATGACCTGGGCAACTTACCTAACCTTGCTGGACTTCTTTTCCTCATCTGTAAACTGGATGTAATACTGCCTGCCTCTGGTGGCAAAACAATTAGCACAGAGGCGCCAAGTGTATGTCAGAAAATGGCAGCTGGCATAGTACCTCTTCTTTGATCTTCAGTGTTAGGAGGGGGAATTATCTCCTCTTGGATACTGAGATATAAAGACTGAAATTCTTGGGAGACTGTAATCATGTTGGACCTTTGAACTGGGGCTACGAGGAAGCTATGCACTCCCCCATCCATGTTTTGCCCTTCCCATGTGCAGCCACTAGAGGGCCTTGGGCATCTCTGATTGCTGCTTTTAGCTTGTTCAGATGCGGCATCCAAGGATGGGCCAGAGGATCTCCAGGGCTCTCTTTCTAGCAAAGGCAAAAGAGCAGTGCCCTGGACAACAGGTATATGGGCAGCTACTGAGAGTTGTATTTACAGGTGCTGCAGGTGAGGTTACAGATATCTTAATCACCTACCCACAGAGGGACTTACGTGGGTTACCGTAGAACTGACTTGGGTTGAACATGATAAAGATCATCTTGTCTTATTGGATAACCTGGGCAGTGAGGGCCTGTTGCCTGGGGATCACTCATTAGCCCCCTGGAGCTTTGGGACTGACAGGAGCTCATCCTGATAGAACAGCGATAGTGCAGCACACTTCCAGTGGTGTAGAACCATCCTGATGGTACCTGGGAGACGGGGGTGTTCTCAGCAGGCAAAGAACCCAGAGCTTTCTCCTGTTCGGAGTTCACCCCCCTTTTTAACTATCTGTTCATCAGGTTAGCAAGATCTGATGTTAAAAGGCAAATAGCCCACAGAGGACATTGCTTTCATTTCCTCTGTGGTCTGATAGCCTCTGTTCAATTTGAGAGTCCATGCTCAAGCCTTAACAAGAACACCTGAGACAAGGCTCCAGCACCACCACTCTTTTCCTGCTGCTCATCCCTCTAAAATCCCAGTTATTAGAAAACACCAAGCACTTTCCTAGTTCCTTGCCTTTGTCAAAACTATTTTCTTCCTACAAAACACTCGTTTTCTGCATTATACAACTCCACTCCTTTAGAATCAGCAGATACTTCCCCGATTCCTGCCTCGTTTTTCCCCCAATGTACTTTCCACTTACCCTTAGTGGAACACTCATCAGAGGTCTTGTTCTGTATACTTTTGCCTCTTCTCAGCACTTAATTGAGCTGCTTACATGCATTATCCCAGCCTCTGCTGGAATTCCTGTTCTGACAGGGAACTCATTACCTCAAAGGCAATGCATTCCATTGCCAGCCAACTCTTCCCAACAATTTCTCCCCTTATTGGAAACCAAATCTTCTTGCCTGATATATGGATCCATTGATTTTCTTCCTACTAGTTCAGTTATAATAAAATTCCCTTAAATGTAAATAAGGCTTCTCATTCTGTAATTAGACATAGACCTTAACATAAATGTCTTGACGGTGGGCAATACATTCTAAAGTGTAAATAATTCATTCTAAAGTATAAGTGACTGGTAAAAGCTTTTCCATAAGAATTGGATTTTACATTTACATTCTACATTTACTAAGTTTCACATATACCCTTGTAAGATGCACCATAGGTGTAAATGTCTTAACATAATAACTAAGAAAATGCCAGGAAGGCTATGTTAACCAGTGTGCTGAAAATGTGTCAAACGGTCTATAAAACCAGTGTATGGTGCCCCATGATCGCATTAATGTACACAGCTATGATTTAATAAAAATAAATAAATAAATAGACACTTGGTTGCAGTAAAAAAAAAAAAAAGAATTGGATTTTGCAGGAGAACTTAAAGGTGGGGTCAGGGGGGCGCCTGTGGCTCAGTGGGTAGGGTGCTAGCCCCATATACCGAGAGTGGTGGGTTCGAACCCGGCCCTGGCCAGCTAAAACAGCAATGACAACTGCAAAAAAAACAAACAAACAAACAAACAAAAAAAGCCAGGCATTCTGGCGGGCGCCTGTAGTCCCAGCTACTCGGGAGGCTGAGGCAAGAGAATCGCTTAAACCCAAGAGTTGGAGGTTACTGTGAGCTGTGATGTTATGTCACTCTACTGAGGGTGACAAAGTGAGAATCTAGCTTAAAAAAAAAAAAAAAAAAGGTAGGGTCAGGATTTCCAAAGACCAGAAATGTAAGGCCACCAAAAACATGATATTATTGTAAGAAGACCACTAGGCTAGAAAATGAAAGATGGGCCCAAGGTGATTTATGTTTTCTGAGCTTTGGATTTTCATATCTGGAAAAGGAGTATTTTGCGTGATGAGTAGTCCTACTCGTTACATTCATTGCAGAATTTTGTCTGGAAGTGGCTTTGCTCACCTGAGCTATTTTGAGCCTTTGGTCTGGCTTAGTCTAGGAGGACAAAAAGTTGCACATGTGTCAATGGGCCTCAGTCTTCTGGGGGCCAGGTAGACTCTTCTGGTGCCAAAGATGCTGTGACTTACACCACCCATAATCTTGTCAATTAATGAACTTTTTAATTCCACCTGGGTTGAACTTTCCCCTGCCTCAAAGACTTGCTTCACTAGGGCTATTTATAGTATTTGTCTTTAAATAAAGGATGCAGGTAACACATTTTATAATGATTTTATTATATAGTCTCTTTTCCTGGAGTTTTGCAAGTAAGAGATTGCATAAGAACCAACTCTTTATTTCTCCTAAGTTCCACCTACAGAACCAGGTCATATTACAATTCCTTGATGCATAATACCCAATGATTCAATAAATACTTTACAAAATAATGCAGTTTTTTTTCTTTCTTAAAACATAAAAAAAAAAAAAATTAGGATTTCTCTGACTTGAAGCCCTCTCCCCTTTTTATATTTGTTGGGAATATCTTGGTGAAAAATTGTTCAAATGGTATTAAAATAAAATAGATAAAAGAGGTCCATATATTTCCCCATTTGTTTTGTTTTTTTTCTCTTTGGAAAAGTGCTATTCCCTGTTTTTGTGTGTGAATTTCCTGCAGTCTTCTGAATCTAAAAGACAGGAGTAGAAATTCCACTATTTGGGGCTCTTTAGTAGAATCATAGCATTATGCCATGCTAGTCTTTTATTTTAAAGCCCATTTAAAAGCAGGCCTCACATTTGCCCCTGAAATATCCCACTCTCTACCCAGTTTGAGGCAAGAGAATTTTGGAATCTGAGACTCCAGCAAGGTGCCTTATGACTAAGTAATATTTGGTTTAAAGTGGGTGTTTTCTTGATTTGATACATTTCCATTGCATTATTATTTTTTGCATTATTTTTAAAGAAATCATTGCAAAATTCCCTTTCTCTTCCACATTCCTATGCCCCTTTCTTTCTAAACTTTCACAGACATGATTAGTTCATGATGACAACTCCAGAGAAAAGATTATGCTTAAGTCACATTTGTATTAAATAAGTTATATATAAAAACTGCTTATAACGTTTACAACCTTGGTCTCTTTGCCCCTTTGCCTCTCTTGGAAACTCCGGGCCGGTGGGACTTGAATCACACCCACTATGGCCTCCAGGTTCTTCCGCTGGCTTCTTTGTTGTCCCCCCCCTCCTGCCCACGTCGCCCCAGGAGGACTTCTTAGGAGCGCAGGAGGCATCGCAGATGGCGGGGGAGCTCCCCATGGCAGTCACCCGGGCCTGGCGAACACCCCCTAGTGTAACGCATGAAAATACTCCTGTGGTGTATACAAACGTCCAGGAGCGCGGGTCAGGAGGGCGCCGCGCGAGCGGGCAGATCCGCGCAGCGCGTTAGTGTAGCGGAAGCGCAGGGGGCGCCGCGGCACCTGCTCCAGCGCTCAGTACTCCCGGGCCTCCTGGAACTGCCTGACGTAGTCCTCGTCCGAGGGGCTCTCCGCGCATTTCTGCCCGTTGTTGGGCGGCCGGGCCTCGTTGTACCTGCTCCAGTCGCCCTTGCAGATGATCCAGGGCAGCACGTCCACTTTGTAGTGCAGCTCGGCCGAGAACTCGGTGCTGATGAGGTTGGGGGTCCCCGCCCCTTTGCCCCTGGTGATGAGCTGCATGTTGTCGCCATAGCAGCAGTGCTGGGCGGCCAACGTGGTGCTCTCCAGGGACAGCATGGAGCGGATGCAGTACCGGGCTGTGGGCTTGTAGATCTCCAGCTTCTCCTTGGGCCCGCTGGCGTCCTTCCAGCGGAAGTCCTTGCGCTTGATGCGGTCGAAGACGTCGGCCGTGCTGTAGGCCACCTCCGTGGGGTAGGAGCAGGGGCAGCTGGGCAGGTCGTTGAGCACCTTGTGCATGTACTTCTTCAAGAACTCGCTTTTGCAGCTCATCCACCGCTCGCAGCTGTCCATGTCTGAAAAAGGCCACACAGACACCCTCTCACCACACGCTCCACCGGACGGTCCACAGGGTTACACTGAGGTCAACTCCCCTCCTAGGCTCAGAGGTCCCTGCAGCCGTCTCGCACGACTGGACACTGGTGGGCATTCTCACCTCCCTTGACCTCAGAACTTCTTTGTTCACAAGACTTCCTCACACCCCCCACCCCCAGTTTAAAACATTAAATATTTTCGGGGCTGGTGTGGTGGCTCACGCCTACAGTCCTAGCACCCTGAGGCAGGTGGATTGCTGGAGCTCAGGATTTCGAGACCAGCCTGAGCAACAGTGAGACCCTGTCTCTGAAAAACAGCTGGGCATTATGGTGGGTGCCTGTAGTCCCAGCTACTTGGGAGACTGAGGCAAGAGGCTCACTTGAGCCCAAAAGAGTTTGAGGTTGCTGTGAGCTATGATCCCATGGTATTATACCATAGATGACAAAGTGAGACTCTTGTCAAAAAAAAAAAAAAAAAAAAAATTCAGATACATAAAAAAGTAAAGAGAATATACTTGTATAATGATTACCCATATTCCGCTCACTAGATTTAACCATCATATTTGCTCCACCTTCTAAACATTTTTTCTGGAAATACATATTACTATCACTAAATTTTAGCAAGCATCTTCCAAAAAAAAAAAAAAAAATGGATATTTTCCTATATAACCATTGTCACCCCTAACAAAATGAACAATTCAGAGGGGTGTTTTGAATTTCCTCTCTAAATAAGTTACACGATGGAAAAGACCTCAAAGAAACATTTGTAGGACTAAGGTTTATTCCCAGATGGGTTTAAAATAGGACTAGTCTCCCAACCTCTTAACTGAAGATTGTCAGTAACAATCCCTGTCTGCAAATTCACAGAGTAAGATGTCTCAGAGAGGAAGGGGCCTCAGGTGTCTGCTTCTAGGGAGGCGGAGGCCAGAGACCTGAGGCCTAGGTCAGAGCCCAGAAGAGTTGTGTTTGGTTCTTTCAGTATTAAAAAATATTGATAGTTGCTGATATTTCAGAATTAGGCAATTTCAATTATAAATGTGGCATCCTGGATTCATTTGAATAATCAAGAGACGGATTTCTGCAGGTCCTGTATTCCCTCAGGGGAACATCTGGCCCCATGAACAGGTGAAGGATGACCCCCTGCTTGGCAAGGGCAGGAGGTCCCCAGTTCAGCACAGCCCCTGATTGATTCCTTCATTCATAGATGACCTCTTGGTGCCTCAGTCATCTGAGTCTGGGACCTCAGGTTTAATGAATGTCTCAGATCCTGAGCCAAAATGATTCCAGTGAAAATGCTTGTTTGGGAGGTGAATCCAGGAAACACCAGCAGGGGGTGGGAGAGTGAGATAGAGAAGGGAGGGAAGCCAATGTAGGGTTTGGATCAAACAAGCAGCCATTGCAAGGAAGTGGTAAACCACTGCTGGGCCTTGGGAAACCATGCAGAGAGCATACCTCAGCGTTTCCCCCATCCAACAACTTTACTTAAGCCCTGTGATGCTGGAAAACAGCAGAGGTTAAGAATCCCATCCTCCCTACTCTTTGCGTTCTGGAAAACAGCTTACTGCCATGTACCCCCTGTCCCCATAAGGACTTGGGTGAGATTCATGAATGCCTCCTTGTGTACCTGCGATAAGGCCAGACACAGACCTTCCAAATTCCCTTTGTTTGCCTCAGAAATGGTTAGCTGAACTGTTTATCCCCGATGATAGATCAAACTGGGTCTTTATCAAACGTCTCTCCTTCTTTAAGCACCTAAACTTTGCCCTTCCTCAGGCTGAGACAGCAGGCAGCCTGTCTAGAAGGAAACAGGCTCCCCTCAGGGTAGAACATTCTCCAACCTGTGCTCTGATCATTCCAAACTTTCATCCCACTGCCCCTTATTTATTCCTCTATAAAAGGAAACCCTCTTTGCCTAAGCACCTCTTTGAGGTGCTTACAGACCTTATAGTCACTGTTCTCACTCTATTGTAATAACAGAGGGGTAACACCCTCCTCCCATCTTTTAAATAAATTCTCTACTAAGACTAGATTTGTTTTTACCTGATAGGGATCTGAGTATTTATCCACTGATGGGGGCAACTCCTGGGCCTCCAGCCCACTGTGCATTCATGGGCAGGTAGGCTCCAGGGCCAGAGTGAGATGGCAAGCAAAGAAACGCAGGTTTCTGTGGGGTTTCCAGATAGAGGTTGGGGGTGGGTCACCAATGGCATCTGCTGCAGTGAGCTGCAGAGGGTAAGATGGGGCATATCTAACGGAGCCAGCCACGGTGGGATGTGGGATACTTTAGGGACACAAAGGAGAAAAGCCCCCAGGTGTTCACAGATGCAAGGTCGGTTCTGTAGGACAAGTGGGGGTGTGTGTGTGTGTGCTTCAGGGAGCATGTGAGACCCTGCTGGTCCCAAGGCATGGCCAGGCTGTGTGGCAGCACAGGGATCCTTCCTAGAGCTCCTCCAAGAGAACCTGCTGGGCGCACCTTGCAGACTGGCAGCCTCTGGCTATCACATCTTTGGATCTCTGATGGCTTTTACTCACCCTCTGGCCGTTCCTGGCCAATGACTGAATGTGAATGGCCTGATTCCTGGAGAACATGGTGACCCTTTCCCAGAGCTGCCCCAGAATCTTTCTTGTAGTCCTCTTCCCTGTCCCCCTGCTTTGTAGGAGTCCAGCCTGCACCTCCATTTAAAAGCTCTCCCTGCCTAGACCTGAGGCCTCCTTCATTGTTCTTCCTGGGAATTTCCCCAATACATCTCTTACATATCTAATCTCATCTTGGTATCTGAATCTTGGAGGACCCAAGCCACAGATGGGGGAAGGAGGGCACTCCAGGTAAGCCTTAATTGTGCAAATTGAGGTTGAGCAGAAACAAATCTGGGGACGTCTGGGGCTGGGGGCAGAAAGGTTAGGGAAGTAAGATTGTTGGTGTCATATTGTGGAAGTCTCATTCAGTTTAGCCTTGTTTAGAAGGTACTAGGGAGCCACTGCAGGTTTGTGGCTATTTATGGAGCTGGACGGTAAGAAAACCAATCTCGCACTGATATCAATGGTAAGGGTCAAGGTGAGATACTCTGAGAGGGAACAGCACGTAGGATCAAGAGGGAAGGGACACAGACTGTGCAATGAACAGGATCCAGAGCCTGTAATTCCATGGCTGCCACCCCTTGACTAAGCAATTGCTGAAAGATCGAAAGTTCAATCTCCAGAGTATCTGCAAATCCTGTGGGATTACCTTCAGAGGACAAGGTCTTCAGAAACAAAATTTATGAGGCCTCAAAAAATGGATTTGTATGCTCCACCAGGGTGGGCAGTGGTCCTCGTAATTCATGTACTTGTAGGACATCTATTGACTTATTTTTAATTAATCAAACTTACGTATGGTGTCGGTATGATGGGCATATTCTATGTGCTTTATAAATTTTAACTCACTTAGTTCTACAATAGTTCTGAGAGGTAGGCACTGTTACAGATCAGAAAACTAATGCACTGCATATACTAAGTTGCATAATTTGACCCTGTGCAAGTCATGATTTCTCCACCTTCCCTTTGTCTCTCTGCATCCTCATTGGATTGGTTTTTATAATAAATTATTACCAAGCATTTAAAAAATTATGATAGACTCTAGTAAAATCCAGGGGTGGGGACTCTTTTGGAAAATCAGAACATCCGGCAACTCTGGGTCGGTATTCAAATCCAATCAAACATGTCTATGAGAAGGATTGCAGGCAGCCTGCAAGCCCTGTGTTACCAGGGCCTCCGCCTCACCTCCAATCCCTTCACATACCTGAGGTCAGATTGTACCAAACAGGGGCCTTCTGCCACTGCTGCTGAGCTCTGAATGAAGCTCGTCAATCTGCTGTGGCCCCTGGTGCTCCCTACTGCCCCCACACTGTGGAAATGCAGCTTTCTTTTCGTCATAGTTTTGGCACCATTTCCTCACATACTTTCTTATGTGTCTTTCCTTTTTTTCTAGATTTGTTCTAATTAGACCCTTATCTGACCCCTATAGGCATTTGAGGAACCTAATTATTTACCAAATTAACTCCCAAACAGCTGGGCTGTGAACAAAAGAACAAAGAGAGAAAGGAAAAGGACTTAGGACTTGTGGCTGAGGAGCAGAGCTGAAGTGAAGAAGCTAAGTAAGAATCAGTGGGTGGCAAAAAGGAATTTTACCCTTCTACAATATTATAATTACATGCAGAGTTGCATGAAGCTATTTTTAAGAAGACAAGCTTGTACCTTGCACCTGAATAGCCATTTTTAATTTTGTATGGTCCATGTTTATTTGATGTGCTCTTGCACTTTCTAGCAGACAAGTACCAGAGTGTCCCAAGGCTTATAAAATATTCTTGCAGGGGGAGGGGGTACACGGGATTGAGGAAATTTCCTCTTTCGCTCATCCCTCCCTCTGCTGGAGAACTGGGGACAAAATTTCTTGATTTTATTGCAGTTTCTTAGCAAAGGCTGAGGAAAAGCCAATTCCATGCGGCGTAAGCGCCTACTGTGTGGGCTGATTCCATGCTAAGAGGAGAGGGTGGTCTCTGTCTGTCTCTTGCAGGGGAGGCTGTCCAGTGAGCAGGGTGCACCCAGCGGTGCTGTAGGGCTCAGTCTGGGGTAGGAGGCACAGACTACTTTCTCCTGCTTGGACTGTATTCCCTGAGTGAGAAATATGCTGAGAGAATTGGACCCCAGAAGAGGAAAACGAAAGATTTACATGGACCCAAGGATGGCATTGCAAAGGCAGAAGGAATCTCCAAAGCACTAAGTCAATATTTGGATGAAGCAGAAAAAAAAAAAAAAAAAAAAAAAGTCTTACCAACTTCAAACAGTTTGGTGGCATTAAACTCCTCACTTCCCGCAAGCAGACTTACTTCGGTGGCGGCTGTCCTGAAAGTGTCTTCAATTCCTAAACACAAAGAAGAGCTCATTTTCCCCTAGTTATATGGAAAAAGCCATTCCCCAAATAAAAAAACAAATACACCTGAACAAAGGCTTTTTTGTATTCATTACTATGCACGGGCAGAAACTTGCCAACAGAGGAAACAGTAAAAAGCAGGTAGTAGCGCATAAAATATATTAAAACCCCAGATACCATTTGCACCACGAAATCAGATCCAAATGTGCCTGAATGAGTCCTAAGGAATTCAGTCACTACGCCTGAGCAGTGGGGGACACATGTCTGCATGGCTGTCTGGTAGTGTCAGGGTGACAAACTAAACCAGAAGTGGTAGGTATTCAATATTGGTTAATACCTTCTTTTTAATGACTGACTGCCTGGGTTCAAATCACTGTTAGCCATGTGACCTGGGACAAACTATTTAAGTTTCAAGGTTCTATGCGCCTCAGTTTTCACATCTGCAAAATGAGAAGAACTAAATCTGTGCCCCAACTAGAGGGTTGAAAGAATTAAATACATTATATGTAAAGAAAGTGCTTAGGGCAGTAAGTGATAAGTGTCTGCTGACATTTTTCCCTTAAATGTTTATCTAGTGCATTGAGGATACAGCAGTCCGTAGCCAATGACCAGGTATCTCACACAGGGTTCCTCAAACTGCAGCCCGTGGGCCACGTGAGCCAGTGTGATTATATTTGTTCCTGTTTTGTTTTTTTACTTCAAACTAAGATATGTACAGTGTGCATAAGAATTTGTTCATAGTTGTTTTTTTTTTTTAAACTATAGTCCGGCCCTCCAATGGTCTGAGGGACATGAATTGGCCCCCTGTTTAAAAAGTTTGAGGACGCCTGTTAGGACATCTGGATTGTCGACGATGCTTCAGAACTGAACCCAGTTTTCATCAAACTTCCTGGTTCTCCCAAACTCCTCAACCTCCCACCATCACTCTCCAAACTATCACCTGGCTTCAGGCACCAACAGGCATCACGGGCAAGCTGAAGCAGTAAGAGGAGGGGAGTGGAGGGCGGCGGGACATCCCATGGGGCGGACTCAATTTCCCTTAAGGGGCTCTCTTTTATTTTACTTATGTGAGGCTCCACAAACCTATCTGTAGGGTTGAACCAGGGGACAGACTTTCACAGTGTAACCATCAGTCTTTCCAGTAAAGCTGAGAATCAACAAATGAGAGAAAAAGATCCTGAAAAAGGAAATCCTTCGTGTTCCAGGGGAATCCTGAGAAGTTGTCAAAACAGGAACCAAGGAACAGAAAGGATGGAAGGAGGGTAAGGACAAAGGAGAAGAAGACGGATGAAGAGGGTGGCCAGCCACACTGCTCTCCTTGGGGACGGGAGATGAGGAGAATGTCCAAATTCTTGCTGCCTGTGTCCATGGGTGGCTGAGCCCAATGGCCTTCTTCCTGGTGCAGGTGGGAGAGTTTAATGGTTAAGAATATGGACTTTGTAGTGAGACCGCCTGGATTCAAACTGCGGATTGACGGCCTGTTATCCATGTGCCTCTGGGCAGGTTAACTCCCTCTGCCTCAGTGTCCACAGCTGTCACGAGAGTACAGTGATGCACACCTATCTCCTGAGGCCATTGTGAAGACCAAATGAGATAATACACATAATTTTAGAAATTTGCTTGATGGGTAAGTACTTAAAGAATCTTACTCACTACCATCTTTTCTACTTTTTCTCTCATCTTTGTCTTCTGTTGCTGCACCTTCTCACCTTTATTACCACCCCTCCCTTATCTATTTCTTCCAAGTTTCCTTCTCTTCCTTCTTCATTTTCTTCCCATCCTCCTCTCCCTCCTCCTATTATTGTTATTTACTGGTTTACAGTCTACTCCAAATCCCATCCGACTTCCACCACAGCTCGTTAGGACCCACGGGGGAGGATTAGGAAATGCATCTCCATGGCTGCCCTACTTTTTTGAAATCCATCTGAGTGGCGGACGTGGACCCAGAACCACCATTTCTTACATTTCAGCCCTTTTTCTTTTTCTTTTTTCTTTTTTTTTTTTTTTTTTTTGCAGTTTTTGGCCGGGGCTGGGCTTGAACCTGCCACCTCCCTCCGGCATATGGGGCAGGCGCCCTACTCCTTTGAGCCACAGGCACCGCCCTTTTATCTACATCGGCCCTTTTGCTAACGAACACGCTCATTCCAATCCATCCTTCCTCTCTCGCCTCAGAACCCCCTTTGAACTTTTCACTTCTCTTTTGTTCCAAAGATCTCCAGTTTGAGAACGGCATGTCTAGGGGTAGAAGTAGGAAGTGTGGGTGCAGGCATCAGGATTTTTGTCTTTGAAATTTCCTTCAGATGAAGCCATTAGGAATGTGTGGTTTCTTAAAAGGGCCTAAGATATTATTTTAGGCTGGTATTCTACCTGGCAATAGGGAACACATAGTAAAATTATAGGCCAGGAGTCAGTAAGCTTTTTTGTAAAGGGTCAGAGAGTAAATATTTTAGGTTGTGTGGGTCATATATGGTCTTAGCTGCTGCTTCCTCTGCCTCCGCCACCCTCCTCTTTATTCTTTTCCTCTTCCCCCTCTTCCTGACTTCTTCACAAACCTTTAAAAACGTATCAGCCCTACGCACACAGGTCACAGCCCAGACTTGGCCTGTTGGCCAACTCCTATAGTCAGTCATCATTATTGTTCACTCTCCATATGACCTCTCACCAAGTTCGCAATTAGTTTAGCTTTAAAGCACTGACAGAACAGTATGGAGGGATAATTAATGGCCACATTGCCCCACTTTGCTCCCCTGGGGGCCTTTGGCACTGGCGAGAATAACGGGCAAGGCTAACTGTGTGGTTTTTCTGTGACTGGCTGTCAAGCCTCTTATCCTGGCTTCCTTATCAGACCATGAACGTCTGGTCTTCATGTGTCTCTTCCAGACACAAAACAAATCCCACATCAAAGGCCCAAACTAACCAGAGTCTTTCATTTAAATTAAATAAGTACAAAGTGGCATTGTCCTTTATGTTACAGCCACTGCAATTGTGCATTAGATGCAGAAAATCCATCTTTTCATCCATTAAGCTTATTATTATCTCTTGTATTGCTCTAGTCAGAAGGCTTATTAGGAAACAGGTTGCCTTTTTTTAAAGACAATTTCTATAAGTTTTAAAATACAAAGGTAAAAGCTTCCTCTTGAACTTGGAGCCACACCCCCAGGTAAACTCACCTGGGCAGTTTGGACGATCGCAGGTCCTTGACTCTGTCGCAGTGCAGGCATAGCCACAAGACCGGGTCCGTTTCTGGTTGCCATTCCCACAGGTGACACTGCAGACAGACCAGAGACTCCAGTCACCTTCACCGTCTGTGGAATCTGCAAGGGAGCCAGGGAGATGGTCACTGACCTACCCCAAATAGTCCTCAGATCTCCCCAATAAGCAGCCCACCCACTGTTCACTTCCATCACTGGGGGAACCAGATGGCAGCTGGAGCTAACAGGCTTGTGGCTCCAGGGCTCATCCTGGGGGTCAGTCTGCTTTGTGAAGGGAGGGAAGTTTGGGGCACTGTGGTGCTCAGGGCATCCCTAGACGGGGCCCTGGAAAGGCTTATGGAGAAGGCATATGTTTCCAGTGCATGGGATCGTGGAATAATGTGTTAGGCCACTTCCAAAGGTGGCATGACCACTTCCAGAGAGAGAGAGAGAGAGAGAGAGAGAGAGAGAAAATTTATTTTCCTTGCTTAAGAATCTGGGCTAAACTGGCATCTTCTGGATTTTGCTCTAGTCACTGTGAAAAAAACTCAGGCTAAACCTGTGAATTATGGGACATTATGTGAATTATGAAAGGGAGAGACACATGGAGGGCCACTAACACACTGGACATGAGCAAATCCTTCTTGAACCTTCCTGCACTTCCTAGTGGACAGCTGAATGCAGCTGGTGCCACCAGGAGTCAAGGAGCTGCCCAGTGACCCTGCCTGAACTTTTGGGCCACAAAATCATGAGAAGTAATAGACTGTTCTTGTTTTAAGCCACCAAGTTTGGGATGGTTTGTTACACAACCAAAGGATTAACATTGAAGGTAGAAATGGCCCCTTGAGGTCACTCCTCCACATCCGTCCAGGGAATATTTATCGAACCCTTATTATATGTCAGGCACAATTCCAGGTACTTGGGATACACCATTAAATAGAACTCTCCAATGAATTATTTCAGTGAGATGAGAGAAACAATCATTAATAAACACAAAGAAGGAATAAATTGTTTTGTACGTCAAAGGTTGATGACCTGTGTGCAAAAAGGAAAAATAGAGACCAGGCTAGGGGAACCCGGGATGAGAAGTGTGGGAGAGGCTGGTGCTTTATCAAGACTGACTTCTTCCTCTTATCAAAAGTAAAAGAAAGTCCTAAAGTGATTTGGTGACTTGTCCAAGGTCATCAGATTAATAGGAAGGAGACTCTGGGCTCTAGCACGAAGGCCTTGCTCTCTAAAACCTGGCTCTTTTTGCAACACCCTTACTGTGATAATCTCTCTTGCTCTGCCCAATTCTTCCTACAGCCTTGGGGCCTCTGCTGGTGCCAAGTGTGGAGCTACAGGCATGTGCCTTGCAGGGAAGGAGTACCCTCTGTTCATAACAGGCTGTGGCCATTGTTACTACGTAGGACCCGCAAGAATGTCATCCACACATGTTTCTACCTGAACCGTGGGCCCGTGCCAGCCTCCCTGGCTGTTGTTACATGGTGTTCACTCTGAATGCTCCTCAGGCAAACACCAGGCCTCTAAATTGCCTCAGCCCACTCAAAAGAGTCAGAGGGGCCGTGGAACTTCATGGTCGTGGCCTTTTCCTTAACTCTGAGCCAGAGTTTGCTCACACCTCACCTGCCCCTAGGGCCCCATCCATTTTTCTCCCCCTCCCCAGACAAGACTTTTTCCAAACTTTGATTTTCTTCTAAGAAATGGTTCTCCAGCCACGTAGCCAAGCATATGTTTGAAACTAGTGCTTTGTGTCAGGGAGTTGGGCTGCCTTCCCCCGCCTGGGCTTCCTTCCTCTCTACCATCTCTTGTTGAGTATCAACAGGAGGGCAGTTGGCTTGTCTTGGTAAAGTCCCTGAGAACACCAGAGACGTCACTGGAAGAATCACACAACTGCATCCAGGTGCGGTGGGTTATACACACACATGCACACACTCAGTCACATCCTGCATATACCACAGGGGCCAGAGTTTGTTAAAGGCAACAAACATAGGCCAGGTGGTGTGGCAGCTCACACCTGTAATCCTAGCACTCTGGGATGCCAAGTCGGGTGGACATCTTGAGCTTAGGAGTTCGAGACCACGTCTCTACTAAAAAAAAATAGAAAAACTAGCTGGGCATCATGGCCGGCGTATGGGAGCCTGGAACCCAGGAGTCTGAGGTTGCTGTGAACTATATAACACCATGACAGTCTATCCTGGAGCAACAGAGTAAGACTGACTCAAAAAAAAAAAAAAAAAAAACAAAAAAAAAAGGCGAAAGGAGGGGGACCAAAAATAAAAACACAAGTACAGATTATATA
>CAUYPK010047645.1:0-21994 GCA_963574355.1 Loris lydekkerianus
GTGTAATTCCACTGATCCCCCTCCCTCTGCCTACCTCCCCCTTTTCTCCCCTCCCTTTTCTGCTTCCCCTTATTCTTAGGTTTGTAACTGGGTTATAGCTTTCATGTGAAAGCCATAAATTACTTTCATAGTAGGGCTGAGTACATTGGATACTTTTTCTTCCATTCTTGATATACTTTACTAAGAAGAATATGTTCCAGCTCCATCTTTCTTTTTTTTTTTTTTTAATTTCTCTCTGTTTAATTTCTCTTGTCCTTTATTAGGCAGTTCCCATAGAGTCATATTTTCCATCATCCTATAATTTGTTGGTAGGGGAATGTTGGATGTGTGTACAGCACAGACACACAGCTGGAAGTTGTGTCTTTCATGTAAGATCTGTTTAGTTCAATGCATATCATCATTGGCATAATTTTGCCAACATTTTACCCATGTCATCTTCTACATGAAACAGAGAACAGAGATGTGTCTTTTTATTTTTAATTCCATAAAAGATTAAAAATATATTTTAATGCTCCTGTGAATTTTAGGGCAATTTCACCGACAACTCCCTCACTGGATTACAATCCTTATGACACAGGAAATAAACAGCTACATGACACCCAGGGATCGACTAAACGCCCAACATGGAGAGAAATGGAAGATTGGTTAGCTGACACTCTGAGGAACAGAAAGAAGACTCGATATGCCAAGTGAAGTTTAGTTCTTTAAAGGAAACGTTAAATCTCTGTCATTTTCAGATAGCCTAGGAAGTTTTAAGTGGCCGCTCATTGTGAGGAACTCATTTCCAGTATGTTTGAAAGACATAACATCTAAACGTGCGGTGGCCTTTCCACCTCTCAGGAACTTTGATTGGACCCTGACTGCGAAGGAGAATGCAGAGAACTGAGTCACCAGCACAGCTTCTATAGCACCCTGGGGTCCTTTGGAAATGACTCATCCAAACTCAGTCTAGGATGGGTTAAAATAGTGACTCCTCAAGGCAGGGGTCTGAGATAAACGACCTCCAAGGTCCTGGCTCAGCCTCACGGGTCTTTGATTTTAAACTGAGGAAGTACAAGCCAATTTTAACTAGGTCATCCAAAGAGCTCATATCCTGGCTTGTAGTTGGCATACACTGTATAATATGGCACAGAGAAAGAGAGAAAGCAAGAGAGAGAGAGAGAAAGTGAAAGAGAAAGGGAATAGTAGACGTTTTAAAAAAAAAATTTTTATACAGATTTTCATTTTCCCAAAGATTCTATATTTTTCATCCTCGAGGATTCTCTTTCTCTGAGTAATAACATTGAGGATCATGAACTCGAGATGAAATTATATATGACTTGTTATGGAACCCATGGTTGTAAAACTACTGTGGAAGAAAAAATGATTCTCTGCCTATTCGCATAATTGGTTAGTGAGGTCAGGCCACATTCACATTCTTCTGACCTTTTGGTCCAGATGCTATATGTTGATTGCCATCGGTAATTATATCATGTTATTTTTAATCAAGTGGGTTTAATTAACTCTGGTACCATAGAGGCTGCCGAGCTCTCAATCTTTTAACTCTTTGATCAGTTTTGCTGCTGTTTATTTGTTTCACATTCCCCTAACCCTGTTGATCTACTATCATCTTTAATGTAGAAGAAAAGCCATATGGTACTATAGTTTATTAAAACTTTGTAACCTCTGCAACCTATAGCATTTGTTTCTTTAATAGTTTACATAATTTCAGGAAATCTTAAAGTTATAAGGGACCTTTGTGAATATCCTGTTTCGATCCTTTCATTGTTAAAAATGAGAAAATTGAGATTTTCCTGTGCCAGTTTCTCACCTTAGGTACAAAAGCCAATGTCTTGTTTAATAAGGTATTTTTCACCTTTATTTCTAATTTGAATTATTTTACTAATAAAATTTCTTATGAAAGCAACAGTTTAGGGCATTTTTGCTTTCATAAATTTATTCATTCAAGATAAAGATGCTCATCTTAAACCATATGGACAATTATTTGAGGTGATTGTTCTGGCTGTAGAAATAATTTCAAAGGGATACATCTATTCTGTGTTTTCCTTTCCTCCTTGTTATACATTAGTAAGAGGGTTTCCTAGAACTGTGGCTATCCTCTATGGTTTTTCCTGAAAGAGAATAAAACTCAGAATAAAACTAAAACTCTTTTTTTGTACCCTCATTCATTCAATCATTTATAGAGTTATAGTACTCTAGGTCAGAGGTGTCCAACCTATGGCCTGTGGGCCCTAACCTGATTGTGTGAGGACTTTTTTGTTTATATTCAGTGTCATCAGCTTCATTTAGATGAATACCACAGCTGACTCGTGCTTATTCTTCCTCTTCCTCCTGCACCATTTGCCTCAATGTATTATGATAACTTTAGTTAGAACTTGGAGTTTTCACTGGTTTTCTAAGTATAATATACACTTGGGAATAGTAAAATTGTTTCTAAATTTACATATAAAATATGTTGTCAATCCAGTATGGGCATCAAGTCAAATATTCTGTATTATCAGACAAGAGATTTTTAGTATATCACATGTCTACTGCTCATATCTCAAATACCATTTCTGAGATTTCTAAGTCCCATTAGTTTAAGAAGGTGAAAAGCAGCAAAACTGAGGAAAGATTGATTCTTCTGTAAAGATGTGCAGCTATAAATCCACTCAGAACATTAGAGTAAGGAGCTTAGGTCTACAGCCTTTGAGATTAGTAAATTCCATTTAAATGACTTTGAATATTTTCAAGTAAGATGCTTTGTTCTGACTAAATTCATTGCTGTTGGCAAATTTTAAGTGGAGATTATATATTTCATGTGGAGACTTTCCTGACCAATAAAAAACCCAAATTTTCTCCTAAATGAAATAATAGAATTTTGTATCTATCAAACAGAAATTTTGTTTTTTATTATTTTTTCCCCTCATAAGTGCCAAAGACATGCTGTTTCATGTTTTGTGTCTCTGCAATAACCAGCAGATACATGCTTAGAGAGAAGGTTATTTTCCACCAGAATCAAAAATATAAGGATCCCTAAAGAAACATCACATGGGTATAGTGAAATTACCAACAGAAACGAAAATCATTTTGTTATTATATTAATTATAAAATGCAGTAGAAAGCTCAGGCATTTGAATATTCAATGTAAATCCTTACCATGTATCTAGGCAGCATATTTGGCAAATGCTGACAAATTGAACACTGAGGATTTGTGATAAACCACTGTTACAGAAAAGCTGTTGGAATTAATGTTTTAATTCCTGCTTGAGAGTATAAAGTCATTGCTTATCATGCTGGCCAGGCAGACTTGTTAAGTGTTTCTGTTTCTGAACTCTTTCCCTGACATTTTAAAAGCAATTCTAACATAACGATAGAGAGTTTATCCTTCTATTGATTACATATTTAAGCAGTGAGGAAAACTATTAGGATGGATGATTAATACTCATCAATTCACATCAAACAATTTGAGTATGAAGAAACCAAACAAAAATAGTTTAGACAAATGGAAAAGAAACTTGTACAAATAAATGGAAACAAATTTTTAGAACACTTTTTATTGTTGTTAAAAAGCACATTAATATTCTGAAAGGGAAGGCACAGACATCTGGATTTTGTGAGTGCTTTGGTTTCTCCTCCTGAGTGATAGCACCTGGAGAAAGAATCCTATAACATTCCACAAAAGACATCTGTTCAGCTCCTGTGCATTGAAACTTACTATGTGCCAGGGCCTCTGCTAGGCACTCAGGATAAAATGATGAGTAAACACAATCCACAAAGACCTTACATTTTAACTCAGTTGACATGCAATGAGGCTGATCTCAATGATAAATAGTACAGTACAAACATCAAACTATACGATCAGTGATTTTGCCTGATGAGCACAATTTAAGGGGCTTCCAGTATGGGTTACAGCTAACACAAAGTCTGAGAAGAAATGAGTCTGTGTCTCATTTGTCTTTGCACCATGCTAACCAAGCCAGAGGTACAAGAAGATGCTTATTGAACTGAAGAAAACATGATGAAAAATGGGTGCTTCTTTGCCATAATAAATTAAATTATTTTAAGAAAAGTTTTATAGGCTTGGGACCTATACCTCAAGCAGCTGGAGTGCCAGCCACATACGCTGGAGCTGGCAGGTTCAAATCCTGCCTGGGCATGCCAAACAATGACAACTATAACCAAAAAATAGCCGGGCATTGTAGCGGGTGCCTGTAGTCCCAGCTAGTTGGGAGGCTGAGGCAAGATGATCAATTAAGCCCAAGAGTTTGAGGTTGCTGTGAGCTGTGATGTCATTGCACTCTACCTAGGGCAACAACTTGAGACTCTGTCTCAAAAAAAGAAAAAAAAGAAAGAAAAGGTTTATACAAATTTGGCTAGTTAGCCACCATAGAATTTCCTAGAACCCAACATTATTTTTATAAAGTCTAAGCCCAAGGTAAGAATAATGAACCACACTAAAATTCAGATGGAGGAACACATGGTACAGAGAAAAGCAAAGCTCAATTTAAGGTCACTAAATCTCTAGCACTGTTGTTCTCATTTATTCCATAAATCTAGGAAAACTGCCATATTTTGAAGTGTATGATGCACTCCTGTGTGTAATATGCACCCATGTTTTTGGCCCAAACTTTCAGAAGAATGCCCCTCTAGAAAGTGACCAGCTTCTAGGTCACACACATCTGGGAGGTCTTCCCTGGTAAACATGCAGATCGCACTGCCCTCCCACAGCTTCCTACTCTGTGAAGGCTGCCTCTTCCCTCTCGCCCTGCAGCCTTCTCTTCCTGCCACATTGGGAGCTACAGCTGAGACAGCCACATGTGTGGCCAGCAAGGTAGAGGTGGGAGCTTCTGAGACCACTTGGGCAATGAGTAGTCAGGTAGGTCGCTGGGGCCTGTGTGAGCTTCCTTTTCTCTGGACAGCTGGGCCTTGGCCTTCAGCCCTTGTCTGGCACGGCTGCAGTCTGCCTTGCCAGCCCTGCCACTGCCCTCTCCTTGATCACAGTACTTGGCAGAAATCACTCTAGCCTATTTCCACTGGATCCTGGATCTTCCCAGGAATCCTGTGTGTCCAGTGGGCCCAGGCAGGAAGATGTGATGGACCCAGGAAGCTTGCTGAGTTCCCCTGCTTCTGACTTGTACTAATTATGTACAATATGCACCCTTATTTTCCACTCAAAAATTTGGACAAAAATATGTGCATTATGCAATGGCAAAATATGGTAGTTTTCATGTTACCTCATCACTCAGCTCTCCAATATTATAGTAGACATTACTTTTCAGAACTAGCAGTCATGCAAAGAACCATTTCAAACAGCTTATAAATGTTGCTAGAATTTACTATTGTTGGATGAAATTTGACTATATTTGATTCATACTTATTTAAATCATGTAAGAGTGCTATATTGGAGACATGCATTCTCAATAGGAGAAACAACAGAAATTAATTTACATCAGAATGGAGCTTTTTGGGCTTAGGAATCAAAACACCTTAGTTCATTTTCTGTTAGTCTAGGAAAACAACACTTGAAAAACTATATTTAGCTGAGATTACTGGCAAGAAAGACTCTTTTGCCATTTCCTCTCACTTTTTCATTCTCAGAGAGAAAGAAGCAGAAAAATATAATTAATAATTACAATTTCAATTTTCTCTTTATCAGTTTCTCAAATGCCTTCTTATATGTCACCATTACCTTAAAAGACAACATTTGCAAATACATTAAGCACTTTCTTTTTTTTACCTGACAAAGTATTTTTCTTTGGTTTTGGTGCTCAAATGCTATACAAATTAGTAAAATGGTAACAGGAGTTAGGGATAAGGTTTTAATAGTCATTGAAAAAAATTAATTTTATGCACGGGAAGAATACCTTTCTAAATGTAGTAATTAAAAGGGAATTGATAAAGTGAAAATGAAGAAATGAAGAAAATTTCTCTGCTGCCTTATGAAAAATGAAATGTTGGATATTGATTGTTAACAATTAATTAAGCAATCTATTAGATTCTTCCCCAAGTTCCTATTCTTTTTTTTTTTTTTTTTCTTTTTTGAGACAGAGTCTTACTTTGTCACCCTTGGTAGAATGCTGTGGCATCACAGCTCATAGCAACCTCAAACTCTTGGGCTTAAGCGGTTCTTTTGCCTCAGCCTCTCAAGTACCTGGGACAACAGATGCCGCCACAATGCCCAGCTATTTTTAGAGAGGAGATCTCACTCTGGGTCAGGCTGGTCTCGAATTCATGAGCTCAGGTGATCTGTCCACCTTGGCCTCCCAAAGTCCAAGTTCTTTGTTCTTTAACACTCCTTAGAATGAGTAAGACAGACACCATAAAGCATAACACTTGGCACCACATAAGTGGCCAGTAAACAATTATTATTTTTCATTTATTTTTCTTTAAATTCTTCTTCCTAACAAAAACAATTATTCATTCATCCATTTAGTTAACACTTATTAACATCACTTATGTTTCAAGTATTCTGCTAGGTACTTGGGATTTCACAGTGAACAACGGGGAATTTTTATAATATTCACCAGGCAAATTGACATCCACCTGTAAAAAGAAGAAGAGAAACATGATGGTGACACTTAACAAACTCTGATACACTTTTGTATTTGTAGTATTTATTGATGCTGACACAAAATACCAAAATTACTTTGGAGTTGTATATTAACTAAAACCATTTGTGTGATATTATTTAAAGAAAATATTTCATTAAATCATTTTTACTTTATTTCTGACCTTTTGAGAAGTGTAATCATCTGGCAACAACATATTATAAAGTATATTGTGTGTATTGTTACTGAATAGCTCTGTGGATTAATTATTCCAGGAACAGATATCCTTTCAGGGGAAAAATGACTTACTAAGAAATAGAATGGGACAAATGAAAAGAGCCTGAGATAACACTTGTCCAGATTTGATAGAGGTCTCAAATATTTGAGGTGAGTATCTCTTGGGATCAAGCTGACTGCATGGACAAATCAAAGTAGTGGGTACACCACTTAATCTTTTATTTTTTAATTAGTTGTTAGTTTTGAAAAAGACATTATTGCTGTCTGTGATTGCCTCCATCTTTACAGATTTTCCATTGATAAATTCATTTTGCGCCCCTGACAAATTAAGTTTATATGTCAGAATATCCATTTGAGTATGCCTCATGTCAATAAGTATTTTGTAGGCTTCCTAATCAGAGACTGATTTTTTTAATATTCAAAAATATTTTTTAAAACATAGGCTTTTAATGTTTTTTTAAATATTTGGTTTGCGAAAATGTCAAAATTTAGGCCAATTTGTTCTCAGGAATGAAGTACTCTTTAAGGTATACTATTTTTACCATGCCATTCACAGATCTTCCACTGTTCCCATAGTAACTAATTCTTTGATGAGCAAGGAATCAGGGAGTGCAGGTAGTGTATTGACAAATTTGAGTCAGTGGCATTTAATAAATATTCACTCACATCTAGGAGGAGATTGCGAAAGGGTAAATTTTTATCAGGGGCTATGAATTATTGGTCATTAGTCCAGAATAGGGAAATAAATGCTGTAGTGAAGTATACTTTTGCTCTATGTCTGAATATCTACTAGATGACTTTTCTTGTGTTAGACAAATTATGGTTTTGATTTGAATAAGGCAGAAAATTTACAAAGTATCTTTTGCTGAAATCTTCAAAATAGTGGTAAAGCCTAGGAAAGCTTCAACTTATTGGTATAATTTTACAAGTACTGATCTTAAGTTCAGAATGATAATTATGCTTTTATGACTCTATATTAACATTTGGCTCTTTGAACAAGACTAGACCCTTCAAAGAAGTAAGCCTATTAAATAGTCATATATTTCTTAAATTCTTTAAAAAACAGATAATTGTTATACATAATTTATAAAGATGTCTAACAATAAAAAATAAAATAAGATCTATTGCTTCTAAAATTTGTCTTGCAAACACCTTAAGACATCTTGCCTCCATTTCCTGTAATCCTTTTTGTTCATAGCACTTCTTTTCAATTAGAATTAGGAAGAAGAAAGACAGCACTGCAAAATATTTACTATTCTACTCATAACCCTAACTCTCATATGACTTATTTTTTGCCATTAGCGTATGGTTTCTACTTTTGAAATGAAATACTTTTCAATTTTATTATTTTAATTAAAGAAAAATTAATTATATAATTAATAAATTATCACAGCAGAATATCCTTATATTTTAAGGATAACCCGATCCATAATTATTTGTGTAAAGTTTCATTTGACCAGTAGACCCTGAACTTCAAGTAGTAACTATACATGCTGTGCATAGCATAGTTCTCCAGGAAGGTTAATGAAGGTAAGCTTTTGTTATTTTATGCAAGATATATATTTTTAGCAAAACAATAAAATGAATTCAATTTTTATTTTGATAATTAGATATATTTTCCTAAAACATTCTTTACAATATGTCATTATTTGTACTTAATAGTACAGTGACGAGTTTATAACACCCTGTATAAAGATAGTGAGAGACTATCAGTGAATCCAAGTGTTTTGAATTTCACTAAGTAACTTAAAAATTAATCTAGGCAACTAGATGCCAACATAAAATTGTTGCATCTGTGTGGCTATATTTATTATATATTTTTGTATTTGTACATACCTAATTTTTAAAAAAGACATTTTACCACCAAACCATTGAGAAGAATCTAGCAAAGATAGTACTTCAATTTTTGACAAATTGAAGTTCATGTAAAACTCAGAAAATTTTATCACTGTGGGGACTGATGAAAAATTGAAATATGAGTAACCATCCATTCTAGCATTCTGTCAAGGAAAATAGATTTCTATACATTTTATAAACTATGCATTTTTAAAACTTTATACCACACGTGATAGTTTGAGTGAAGGTCAATGGTCATATTTTATATTAAACAATATCTTACAAGATAGAAACAACTAATTTACATTAATTGTTCCTTTAACTTTAATCCTTCTTACAATATCTGTAAAATTTGATAATATATGTGTGTGAGGAGATTAATACCTTCAAGGTTTGGGTTCCATTTTTCTTTATTGTATCAAAACCTTTTCAATTGTTCCTAAATTAAGCTCCAATTTAAGGACCTTAAATTCATAATCAGGGAACCTGACACACACAGGTCTGAGATTACCTTTCTCTGTCAGACTCATGGGCAAACAACACCATGAGAAAACACCCAGTCCAAAAAGGTAAATGTATCAGCTCTGGAATCTGCTACTTGGATTTATTACCCAGCTCAGTCATTTTGCATTATAATCTTTATAATGGGAATAACATTATTCTCAGGTAAGGGCCAAATGAGAATTCAATGACCTCGTGTATGAGAAATTCTTAGACTACTTATTGGCTTAAAACAAGTGTTTGGATATTTTTGATACTACCAGTAATTATAGTCTTATACTTGGGAAAAATACTTTCACTTCTCCATATTTTGTGTGTTCATTACATAAAAACATTGCTATTATCTGTAAGCAAGCTTGTCATAAGAGTGAAGAGAAACAATATGTCTAGCCTACTGAGCACTTTGCCTGACATAGAATTCAATAAATACTAGCTTTATTATTATTACAATCTATATGTTCCTCTTTACCTCACTGCTAACTTTTCTCAAATTATGAGCTACATTTTTGAGGCTCTTTTTTTCTTTTTTTTTAAGAGGAACGAGTTACTCAGTTCAATCCAAGTTCAGCTATGTAAATATGATGGGGAAGGACTGTAGCATATGATTGAATTGTCCAATCTCCAGGTCCCTCCAGGGACGGCCTTGTGCATGGACAATAGCATTTTCTCACAATAAACATATGTTCCTGATTCCCAGCCTCCTTTTTCACACACGGTCCTCTGCCAGCTGTAGCTACTATTTGGCTCATGTTCAAGATAAACAAACATTCTTATTGATTCAGAAGACTCTTTCTGATATTTGAAGAGGCAGAAAGAAGTGTATGGCTCTTGAAGTGTCAGTTTGTTATTTTTAAAGCAAAATTAATTTGCACCAGGCACTTTCTCAGCTATTTACTTTGAGTTTTCAACTTCTTCATTTTTAAGCCATTATTTACTTGCCACCCATATATGTAGTCTCTGATGGACAGGATACTGATTTATTCCATGAAAGACTTAGGGATCTGTGGCTTTATTTTTCATTCTTCATGTTTGCCAGAGAAATCAATGATTTTAGTTTTTCTTGGACTAATGGTGTCCTACATATTGTTACGTCTATGGCAAGTAATTTTGTTCTCTATGTATTTCTACTCTCCAGCTCTCCAAGATTGTGTGTATGTGGGGGGGGGGGGGGGAGGAGTGAGGGTTATTTTAACACCTTAGCAGTTTAGATGACCTTGCTTGATTGTCATAACCTAGGCAAATTCTATGCCCAACAGTAATCTCAATGAATTCTTAAACTTAACTCCTTATTACTCCCTTTGTTTTTGTTTCTAAACCTAAGGAGAATGTTCCAGTTTATCCCTTACCCAATAACAACCTGGAACAGAACTCTGCTCTTTTTTGGCATCCAGAAGTTCCATGAAGCTTAAACATGATTTAGTAAGGATATGGCATAAATCAGACAAGAGTATGACACTGCAATGCTTGTACCTATCAGCCATTCCACACACCCACACCATGGGTTAGTGTCCCAAACCACTTTTTCTGTCTCTCCTCGAAAGTTGTCACTTTCCAAATGAATTCGAGTAACTAAACATAACCACCTGGAAAATTTAATCTGTTATATTCCTTTCCTCATATTGCCTTCCCATAATCTAGAAAAACTAAAAAATCCTCTACTCAGGGAAAGAGAAAAGTAAGGACTGCCCCCATAACCCCGTGCATGTGGGCAGTTAAAGCTGCTGTTAATAAGCAAACACTAACCAATTTACACTCTAACATTCTGTAAATTATTATGTGTTCCTGTAACTGGTTCTTTGTTATTTGAACATAAGCGAGGACCCGTTGTCTCTCTCTAGTCACACATTGACAGAAGCACAAATAAAAATTAAAAGCTTATTATTCATATATTTATAGGCCTTTCTTTAAAAAATATCAGAGAGAGCCACTGTAAACTGAGGCAGTTTTCTTTACCATGTTTCTCACCAGCTCTCACATCCCACAATTCCTAGTACTCTCTTTCCTTGCCTCACTCTGTCTTTTCACCAAATACTTTATCCAAGTATTGGATAGGCTGTTTCTTTTTATTTCTTCCATTTTTTTTTTTTCCTAATAAGAGAAGCAATCCTTCCTGATTTGGTGCCCATATTTTTAATAATTATTTCATATTCCAAGGCTGTCTCAATGAGGCAAGGCCAGCTCTCTCCAAGCACTATAAATTTCTTCCAAATACTCATGCCTAAGAATGAAGCTAAATCCATATGAAAGAAAATCTTGCCTCTGCCAGTCTGAATCAAGTCTACTTTTCTGCCAGAGAATGACATAAAGCACCTTAATTCAAATGAAATCTTATCTTCACTATGATAGTGTAACAGTGATCTATGATGGGGATCAACAGCTCATTTTGGAAGTTTGGATAATTCACTTTTAAATGGCCCCGGATGTGAGACACTTGTACAACAGTTCAAGTAGCAACACAACCAGGCCTGTTCAGTACTTTTCTTTTCTTAACATGAAATGGAACAACCAGGTCTGCATCTCTCTAGAACTGTGATTCTAGACTCTAAGTGTCTTGCAAACAATGCTTGAATAAGAAAATAAGGATATGTATCTTGTGAACAAGTAATATTAGGACATAAATAAGAATAAATGTAGATTTAGAAGAGAAAATATTTATCTCACATAGGAATAATTCTACTAAAATTAATTTACATTCTCTTGTAGAATACCATATCATAATCAAAACATCTTATTTTGAATTTTTTCATTGCATTTAGGTATTAGTCAAGTAAACAATCATTACTTTTCTTTACCTTCACATTTAATAGTCCTGTTAAAGTGATAATCCCTAAACAACAAAAAAATCAAGACTTATGGCAATTGGGCAGGATCCTCTGTGGCTTGGTCGTCCAGATGACAACCAATAAAGTTCAGCAAACTTTATTGCACACTGACTCCCCCTTTAGACAATCTCATAACAGGCAAGTTATAATTTCCTTCCATTCAGTCAATTTTATAGCTATATTTATTAATTGTATTTATTTATATATTTTCTATGTATAATGTATAATTTTATTTATCTATATATAGCTTTATTAAACCTACATATACATTTAAATAATTATATGGCTACTATACATGCATAGCAATAGGTACATATACTGATATACATATTCATGTCTACATATGGACATGTATGTACCCATTTATATATTTATCATATTATAGTTAAATAGTTATATTTAAATAACTACAGTTAAATGTAACTGAATATAACTATAGTGATAACTACAGTTAAACATCATTATATTATAGTTAAATTATCATCTTTCTGAGGACATACAATAAAGCCCTTAGTTATACATAAGACATTGGACAAATCTTATAAATAATTAAGAAATAGTTCTTGGGTTGAATTCCTTTCTCCTCTATTAAGATCATTATAGAGAAAAATTAGACCTATTTTATATCCATTATTAATAGTTTCCATTTCCATGAATACTCTTTGATGCTACCCTGAAACTCTAGAGCTTTACCCTAGAATTTTACAGTATTTGCACTGATACCATAAAAAGATGGCATTTCTTCTTCCTATTGTCCTCACTCAGCAATCAGTCAGAAAGTCAAATGTCTTCCCATCCTCTTAGTCTCAGATTCATGGAGGAGGCAGACATCCAAACTGCCTGTTTCTTTGTCTAGAATTCTGGGTGTCAGTCCAGCACTTTCTTCCTGCTCAAGGCTGTCTTTTGTTTTCCTCCACCTGCAGGACGCCTGGCTTATGACCAGTCAGCTGCTTACAGTGACACTACAGATTTAGGCTGAGCTCTAGCTGTTTTGAACTGCTACAATTGAATACTCAGTGTGTGTTCCCCTTCAAGGGAGTCTTTAAAGAAATAGTCACTGGCTCAGTACACAGAGGAAGTCCTGCTACAGAGTCTGATATTATCTTCACACCTCCAGATTTCTAGACAGCCAAGAAGACACTGCCTCAGTAGTCCTAAAGACTTCATTAAATTTGCCTTAACTTTATGGTGTTTAGGCAAAAAATTCAATTTTATTCAATTTTATACAGCCATATAAAAAAAAAGTGGATGTGATTGTCAATGAATTGTCTTAATTGAGCCAGATCTATTACAACTGATGTTTCCCAACTGAGGATGTGGTTATATCCCTGATAAATCCATCATAAATTGAAAATACCATTAAGTCAACAATGCATTTAATACACCTAACCTACCAAACGATAAGGCTTGATCTAGCCTATCTTGAATGTGCTTAGAGCACTTAAACATTAGCTTATACTTGGGCAAAATATCTAACACAAAGCCTATTTTATAATAAAGTGTTGAAAATATCTTATAATTTATTGAATACTGTACTGAACATGAAAACAGGACACTTGTTTGAGTAGTCACCATTAGTGTAAATAGCTGAAAGCACACTGGGCCTGAAGAATGTCTGAAGCCTTAAACCAAAATTAAATGTTGGATGATGGGGATGCTATAGCAATAGGGTTTATCTACCTCTCTCTCTTTTGAGAGGCCCAGGAACAGCTGGTAGAAGGCCTTGGGTCATCAACACTTATTGATGGTTTAGCAGGCATAGTGTTCTTATGAAAATGTCAAGTTTTGAGTGTACAGTTTCTTCTTTTCATTATCATTCTACAAAGCTGACAGGACAGTACACTGTGGAGTAGTAGTTGTTTACCCTTATGATCACAAGGCTGACTGAAAGTCATGGCCCAGTTGTGCTGCCCAGCACTGAGAGAAAGTATCACAGAGCATATTACCAGCCTGGGAAAAGATCAAAATTTAAAATCAAAGGACAATTTCTCCTGAATTCATATTACTTTTCATCATCATATAGTTTAAAAAAAAAAAAAGTCAAATCATTGTAAGTTGGGGTCTGGTGTCAACTTAACATGATATCAATTATTTGCATTTACTGGTGTTTTTGAAAACTGAGGTTACTTTTGTAGGTAACCCTCTAGATTCAACCACTTACATAAGATATATTTTAGGAGACATTGTTAGACAATGAGAAATTATGCAAGGGTGGAATTCATCACTGTTTTTTCAATAGCATTGTCTTACCCATCTGCAAAAATCATCCAACTACCAACCTTTCCCTGTTCCTTTTGGATAAACCAAAAGCTCACATTGGCAAAATATCAAAGTTCTCACAATCTGCTCTTTCTCTCTTCCTGCATTTCCAGTTTCCCATATCTGAAGTTTAAAATTCTAGACCAAGGCAAACTTATAATGACTGTTAAGAGTTAAATGGTGGTCCGCCAAAAGCTGTGGCCACCTGAAACCTGTGAATGTGATTTTATTTGGAGAAAAGATGTTTTCAGATATAATTACATTAAAGGTCTCTAGATGAGCTCATTTTGGTAGCTCTTAAATCTGATGACATATGACTGAGGAAGGGAACACACAGACAGGAGCTAAGGCAGAGGCTGGAGTGATGCAGCCACAGCCAAGGAATGCTTGGAACTGCCAGAAGCTGGAAGAAGAGGGCATAAAGTCTCCTCTAGAGCCTCTAGAGTGGATATAGCCATGCTGATTTGGGACTTCTAGCCTCTAGAACAAGGAGAGAATACATTTCTGTTGTTTTATAATGCTATTGTTTGTAGCCAATTATTGTGGCAAACCTACAAAACTAATGTAAGGTCTAAATAGTAAACATGTTAGTCTAAATAGTAAATATTACAATCTCTGTAGCAACTATCCAGCTCTGCCTTGCAGTGTGTAAGCAAGCAGGGATGATATGTAAACAAATGAGTATGGCTGTGCTCCTGTTAGACTTTATTTATGAAAATTTGAGTTCTCCTGTGTCACTTTTGATATTTTTTTGCACACTTAAAAATGTAGACACCATTTTTGGCTCATGAATTGTTCAAAAACAGGCAATGTGCCAGATTCGGCCTGCAGGCAGTTGTTCGTGACCCCTGCTGTGGAGTGCAATACACTCGATCTTAGCCAAAAGGCCAAGAAGTGATATAGAGTATAATGGAATCACAAAGTGATTTTCAGTGTTCCAGAGGAGAAATATTACAGCTGTCAGCAGCTTGACAGACTGTTGAAAACATAAAATCAGCTATGTAAATTGGGAATTGTGAAATGCTATGAGGACTTTTCCTATGACAGGGTAGAAATTACAAACTTTTTATCTACATATGAAATAAATGATGTAGAAGATATATAATACTTCATTCAAAAAATCTGTTTCCCTCCACAGCAATTTAGTCACACTCTGCTCATACACTCTTACACATAACTCCCACCAGCCTCACCCTCACTGCATACACAAAAAGCCTAATAAATATAAGATGGAAGAGTTGGTTCTACTCTCTAAGGGAAGAGCCGCAGCTTTGGAAGCTGTTTGGTTGTTTTTTACTGTCCCATTTCTTCTTTCTCTTTTCTTTCTGGATCCATTTGACTTTCTCCTGGGCAAGTATTGTCAATTACTGTTAACTATCTCTGAGGCACTTCTTTGACAAGTGTGATGATGGATAATGGCTTTGAATAAAGCATATATTCCATGTCTTAAGACGATCGGTCCAGGGTTTTTGAGCCCACTATTTCTCACACATTTATAACATGGAAATTAGTACGATTGTATATAAAGAATGTAGGTAAGCCACTTCTAATTTATGCAAAGATTCATAAAAGATACTACTATATATGAAAATTAATCATAATCATTTGGCTAGTTAGAAGCCTTTTTGAGATTTTAGTATACAGTGCTGATTAGTTGCTTTGAATTTATTTAAAGAGGCTTTTGTTAAAAGGGGATCATAAAACCATATCAACTAAAAAAAATTTTTTTTCCAGAAGTGATTTAAGGGGGTGTGTCTGATAGTTTCTAATATTATAGATATCAGCATAATAAGGATAATAATAATAAAGATACATCAGTAAATAAGTACAATGACCTTAAGATACCCCCTTATAAGTAATTTATAACCATTGGCTTACTAATAACATGAAATCACATGTAACTAGCATAGAATTCTAGATATATCATCAATATATTTTACCAAACATTGGTTTATTGATTTCTTCATAACATATGCCATTTTCATAATAATGATTTATATTTTTAAGTAATCTTTGTGAATATTTTTATAATTTACTGACTAACAAACCTTTTTTTTTTTAATTTCACCAGAACTCCCATCTTAGTAATATGCAAGGGTATTAAAATAACTTAATAAGCAGAGAAGTTCTAAATTCTAGTATCTGAAACAGTGTCATCTATTTTGTAATGTGCTACAGATAAAGAACTATGATACTTTCACTTTTTTTCTCAAAATTTGGTGCTTAGCCCAATAGGGGTTGTTCATTACAAGTAATAAAGAAGTATTAAGAGAGGATAGGTTTTGAAGTCTAAAAGACAGATATGAAATTAGGCCTTATTACTTACTGATTTTCTTATAACTTAGGGGATATTATTTAACTTATTTCTCTGTAAAATATAGTGAATTCACAAGTTGGGGAGTTCTAGGGATTTATGAGAAAGCAGGTAAGTTTCCATTTATTGTTTTCAGTACAGACTAGACCACCAAAAACCTAGTAGTTAATATTATTCTCCTCATTTAAACACAGTACACATCTGGGTTTGTTGATAGTAATAAGGTTTCTTTTCATCTATTCTTCACATTGTTCACCACTGAAGGCAAAAGAACCAATATATGTCCACAGTATGAATTTCTATACCTCTCTCTCAAAAATGAAAAATATAGAGGAGATAGTATCAAGAGGATGAGCTAGGTACAGATGGTATGTGCCTCCTCCAAGAAGAGGAACTAGACTAGTAAGTACACACATTTTGAATAGATCATCTAGGACAGAATGGTAGAATTCACCAGAAATATCATGGGAAGCACCTAAAGAAAGTAATGAGAGAGTTTTAGGCAGTTTGTCTGGAAAAGCTCCTTGATGGATGGAAATAGTACCAGAAATCTTGAGGGCTTCACACTCTGAAGTAGGCTTTTACAATCTTGGCTACAGGAGAAGCCTTAAACTCACATTGGGCTTAAAAGGGAGCTGCCTAGTGATCACACATTTCACATTGTGTTATTGAAAGTTCTGGCTGTTGTCCCTGAGGCTACATTCAGAAGAACAAAGATAAATGGTTAAGAAAAAGGAGGGAAGAGTTTATTAATTTGCCAGAAAATGAGAAAGATGGAGACTCCTACCTAAAATGCCATTGTCTTAATCATAATCAGAAATATAGAACTTTTAAAGGTAGGGTTTTCAACTTCAGTCAACTGCTGTTCATTTGTAGCTAATGATTCTGATTAATACCATTTCTGAGGAAGATGATCTTGTGGTCTCTTTCCATTAAGATCTCCCGGACCTCCCAGACAATTCCACTGAATCGTTTCCTTTAATAAAAAGAACAAAGAACATTATCCTGCCCTTTGGACAACTGGACTGAGACAAGAATGCACGTTTCAATTGCCAAAAAGAGTAGAGAAGTTATAGAGGCAGAAAACATTTTTACATGTTTTTTCAGGCCATTCAATCTGTTACAATTACTCCAGAAAGGGAACCCACATTCTCCTAGGCATCCAAGCCTGGAGAACATCCAGCTGGGTGCCATTCTGAGACCCTAAACATGGGGGAACTATAGACAGAGCGGTTGCCACTGTAGTGCTCTGAGGAGGAAGAAGGGAGAACATGGGTTTCTGCACAACCCTAGGAGGTCCTCACAACCCCACTATAAGCTAGTATTGATGCTGAGATTATTGTGGATGGCACTCACCACTGCTTCTTGTGCATTCTGCTTGCCTGAAAGGGCCTCACTTTCTTTGGTTACAGGCACAGGGCATTATTTTGTGAGTTTAAAACTAGGCAGTATGTTGTTCTTGGGCCAAGTTTGGGCCCTAAACAGCTATGGCTGCTACCTGGCTCAAGAGAGAAAGGGAAGTTAGACTCTTCTAGCTAGCTTGCAGAAGAAAGGGATGCCTAGCACAATATCCACTCCTATGCTATGGGCTGCTGAGACTGAGACGTGAGTGGGTCACATTCCCCATAGCTTCTTGCTCATCAGGCTCACCTGAGTGAGACTACACTTCTCTAGTCATAGGCCTACAGCCAGCACTACTCTGAGAGTTTAACTGGACTAGCTCATCTTGGGCTATGTTTAGGCTGGGTTGCAGCTGCCACCCAGTTAAAGAGAGACAGAAAAACCAAACTCTATTATGCATAACTAGGACAATACTCATTATCCTGCAATGGGTTGTGGTGAAGCTAAGACACAAAGGAGTTGTACTCGCCACAGCTTCTTGTCCACATTGCATGTCTGGCTGTCCCCCCACCCACTCTGGTTGCAGGCTCCACCAGACTAACATGCACTTCTTTTTCCTTCCTTCCTTCCTTCCTTCCTTCCTTCCTTCCTTCCTTCTTTCCTTCCTTCCTTTCTTTCTTTCTTTTTTTTAGAGACAGAGTCTCACTTTATCACCCTTGGTAGAGTGCAATGACATCACAGCTCACAGCAACCTGATTCTCTTGCCTCAGCCTCCTGAGTAGCTGGGACTACAGGTGTCCACCATAATGCCTGACTGGTTGTTGTTGTTGTTGTTGTTGTTGTTGTTGTTGCAGTTTGGCTGGGACTGGGTTTGAACCCACCACCATTGGTATATGGGGCTGGCGCCCTGCTCACTGAGCCACAGGCACTGCCCTAACATGCACTTCTTATCAGAAAGTTTACAGGTCAGAAGAGAATGAGATGGTATTTTCAAGGTGCTCGAAAAAGAAAAAAAAAAAAAGTCAGCCAAGAATTTTGTATCCTACCAGAATAAGTTTCATAAGTGAAGGACAAATAAAGTATTTTACAGAAAGGCACATGCTAAGGAAATTGTTTACCACTACAGCAGCCCCACAGTAAATGCTCAGAATGCTTAAACATGGAAATGAAAGGTCAAAATTCACCATCATGAAAACACTTGAAAATATTAAACTCATAGATGTTATAAAACAATGACACAAATTAGAATGAGAAAAGAATCAAATGGCAGCATGACAAAATTTCATCAAGCCAGAAGGACAAAAAGAGAAAAAGGAAGAAACAAAAAAGTTATAAAACAAGTAGAGAAGAGGTAACAATGTGACAGGAATCAATCCTTATTTATTAATATTAACTTTGAAAGTAAATGAGTTAGATGCTCCACTTAAAAGATACAGAATGACACAATGGATTTTAAAAACATCATCCAACTATATGCTGAGTATAAGAAACTTACATCTAAAGAAACATATAGACTGATGGTAAAAGTATGAAAAAGAAATTCCACACAAGCAGAAACCAAAAGTGAGCAATCATAGCTTTACTTCTACCAGACAAAACAGACTTTTAATCAAAACCACTAAAAAAAAAAGGCAAATAAAGTCATTATATAATGGTAGATAAATTCAGCCAGAATATATAATAATCTTAAATAAGTAGGTCATGATGAAAGTTTTGAGACAGACTGTGTTATGGTCTATTATTTTTCTTCCAAGAAAAACAGTTGTTACCATACTTTTCTGATTCATCTGTGCAAGTTTCAATTTTCTCAGGCTATTGGTGTTGATGGGAGGGCTTCATTTTTCCATCTCCACAGATTTTATGTTTCTTGGTATTTGTGTATCACAAAACTTTCATAATGGCACACAAACATATTCATGCAACATTGGAGCACCTAGATACTAGTAGCAGATACTACTAGATGTAAAGAAAGAGATAGACAACAGTATAATAATAGCAGGGTCTTCAAAACCCCACTCTAGCACTAGACAGATCATTGACACAGAAAATCAAAAAAGAAACACTAGATGTCAATTGTATGTTATATCCAATTGACTTAGCCGTCTACAGAACGTTCTACCCAACAACTATAGTATATACATTCTTTTCATCAGTGCATGGAGCATTTTCCAAGATAGATCATATGCTAGAGCATAAAAAAGTTAATAAATTAAAAACAATCAAAATTATATACAGTATCTTGTCAGCCCACAGTGAAATAAAGCTAGATGTCAATATAAAGTGGAAGTTCAGAATTATGCAAATATATAGATGTTAAACACATGCTCCTGAAAAATCACTGGGTCAATGAAGAAATTAAAATAAAAATGAAAAAAGATTTTGAAATTAATAACAATGCAACATATCAGAATGTGTGGAATAAAGTAAAAGCAGTGTTAAAAGGGGAATATATATATATAAATAATTAAATTCTTACATGACAAAAATAGAAAAATTACAAATTAATTGCCAAAATTGCACCTCAAGAAACTGAAAAATAAGGACAAAGCAAATCTAAAGTTAGCACAAGAGAAATCAGAAGGGGAGGCGGAGCATGATGGCGGATAGGACAGACGTGTAGCCCACCTCTTCCGAGCCATCAGGAGAGACGAAAGGGTGTCTGGACCTTCCCCAAGTGTGGATTATTGGTGTGGATGGAGAGCTGGAGACACTCAGCGAAATGGCGAACTGCTATATCTGAGGGGTAATTTAAAACCACAGACTCTGTTGTAGAGATTCTTCCCTGCCTGGCCAAGCCGGCCAGCAGGCCCCACCCTTACAGAGGGCAACAGCTTGCAAATGCTGATAAAACCCAATTAACAAATATTTATTCCTGAACTGAGAGGCATCCAAAAGGAGAGCCACTCAAAACCACGGGGAACCAGGCAACCTGTTGAACAGTAGAAGGGAAAGGAGCCCCCCCGGGAAACAGACATTTTGAACTATCTAAGGGCGGGCGCCCTCCCCCAGACCAGCAGGGATGGAGTAAGACCACAACAGTCCTGCTGAAGAAGGCTGGAGGGGGTTGGCAGTTCAGACAGTGCTGGGAAATGGCTGGTCCCTATCAAAAAGGGAAACTCTGAACCATAAAACTCAGAATAAGGTCCCTGAGTCCTTCCGCTGTGCTAACCGGCTCCTGCATGCCAGCCGCGAGCTCCCACCGTGCCAGCCATACAAGCCACTGCCGCCATAGGCACGAACCAAGCAGCACCCCCCACCCACAGGCAATTATAGTCACCAGCTTGCAGGAGAACCTGGGAGCAGAGTGGAAAGATTGGAGAAGCATGGACTCCTGCACTCAGTGGGAAGGTCGGTCGTGAGTGCTGTCTGGAGCAAAATAGCTGAGGTTACACATTACTTGGAAGACAAACTTTTACAGAAACTCCAAAATGGCGATTGGCCATGGAAGGCAGTTACCATGGTAACAGTGTAAACTGTGAATCAGGTATAAGCCTGGAAGCACACACAGCACCACCTGATGTCCAGAAAGTATATTGCAGTATGATTATATTCTACGAAAGCTGAAACTTACATCATACATATAGAAGTATATTTCTACATACAAGAACAATTTTTTTTGTAGATGGTGCCTTTCTTTTTATGTCTGTTTTTTTTCTTTTTTTTCTTTTTGTTTTGTTTTGTTTTGTTTTGTTTGTTTGTTTTTGTTCTTTTGCTCTGTTTATTCCTCACCATTTACTTGGAGAAGCTTTTGTTAATTTTTTATTATTACTTTTTAAATAGATATATATTTTTTATTTCAATTTTCTCTAATTTTAATTTCTTCATTCTTCTCTTTTAACTTTTCTACAAACACCACTTTTTTATCTTTTTTAAAAATTATTTTACAACTATCACTATCTTTATTGCAGTTGTTTGTATGTTTCTGGTGTCGTGGGAGTTGTCTATATGTCTATGTGACTCCGTCTGTTTCTGTATCTATGGGCTAATGTGTCTGGTAGCTTTTGTATCTGTCTATTTACTCATTTGCTCTTAATGAGCTCAGTGTTCCAACCTGCAACCCTGAGAACCAAGCACTCCTTTCCACTCTACTCTGAGGTCTGGAGGAAAGTCCTCCAGGAGTCCAGATTCTGGGGTGACTGCTCGAGAGGAGTAGA
>CAUYPK010047648.1:0-51802 GCA_963574355.1 Loris lydekkerianus
CACACGCAGCCACTTGCCAGTTTTCCACTGTTTCTGTCCTCCTCCTGGGGTCCAGAAGTCCCTTGCTGGCTCCCTGTATCCTCAAAGGGATGATCATAGGCAGATCCCACCGGCCAGAGATGTCTGGAGTCTTGTCTCCCCAGACTCACCCTGCCCAGTTGCAGGGAAGCTGTTATTCAGCCGCCATCTTTAATCCAATCCTACAGCCATTCTACTCTTAAGGAGTAGAGAATTATGCTCCCCTCTTTGAGGCTGCAGTATTTATTAAACTATTTAGAATTCTTCTGCACAGGGGAGTTGTCTCTTCTCCCATTCATTCAATCATTTATTTACTTATATTAGTATGTCTAATTAATTTTAAAAAATCTTATCTCTTCTGTTTCCTGAATTAGTTTAGTTTTGTTTATTCTAGGTCAGATTTTCTGAGTTTTTTTAACTTGATTTTTTTATGATTATGGTTTTCCTCATTACCTGGTTTGCCTATTTATAGTTAAGAAGGACAAGGTAATTGATATAATTTTTTTTGTGAAATATAGGTAAGTCTATTTTTTCCTCTCATTTTTCTCTTTTTTTTTTTTTTTTTTTGAGACAGAGTCTCACTCTGTCACTCTGGGTAGAGTGCTGTGGCATCATACCTCACAGCAACCTCAAACTCTTGGGCTCAGGTGATCCTCCTGCCTCAGCCTCCCAAGTAGCTTGGACTACAGGCACCTGTCACACCACCCGGCTAGTTTTTCTATTTTTAGCAGAGATGGAGTCTCAATCTTGTCCAGGCTGGTCTCAAACTCCTGACTTCAAGCAATCCACCCACCTTGGCTTCCCAGAGTGCCAGTATCACAGGTGTGAACCATGCCTGGCCATTTTTTTTTTTTTTTTGAGACACTCTGTTACCCAGGCTAGAGTGCCAGGGCCTCAGTCTATCTCACAGCAGCCTTCTGCCTCAGCCTCTCAAGTATCTAGTACTACAGGTGTCTGCCAGGAAACTTGGCTAACTTTTCTAGGGATTTTTTTTCTCGTGGGGGGGGGGGGTAATAGATGAGGTCTCATTTTGCACAGGCTGGTCATGAACTCCTGACCTCAAGTAATCTTCCTGCTTCAGTCTCCAGGAGTGCTAGGATTATAAGTGTGAGCCGCTATACCTGGCCAGTAGGTCTATTTTTCCAATAGGTGTCTTTCTTGGGTAGCAAGTATGCCAGGAGTTGTGTGAATTTAGGTTGGATGTGATATGTGGCAGGCATTATTTTAGAGTAATATTAGTGGGACCTCCACGATCTCACCACCTTCAACTGCCAAATAAAGAGAAATAAGAGCTTTAATCTGCAGGTGTCACATTAGTATCCTGAGCATGCTTTTGTTAGTTTATGCTTGTGAATATATGTCAGGTTGCATTTACCAGAAAAGGAGTCAACTGTTTTGTGTACCAACCTTCTATGAATCCCCATTTCTAATACTTCTCATCAGATCCACTAACCCTGAGGTTACACCCACACTGGAACTCTGATAAGCAGAGGAACTCACTTCACTGCTGCCTACACAGCTCCTCATTCTGGGATGTGATTCTATCTTCAAGAATTATATTTAAATCTCTTGTACACTGATTTTTTTCTACCATTCCATCCACTCTCATAGGCTTATTTCTTTTTAATTTCTAACATTGTAACTTTAGAGGGGTTTGGGAAAGAAAAAGAAAATGTGTCTATTCCTTTTGTCATCTTTTACTAGCAGACTGCACAAGTCTACTTCTTAAATAAAAATAAAATTTCTCCTTAGACTTAAGGGAAGTATAAATGTCCATTAACTCATAATTATGTTTTGTTGTTGTCTATTTGTAGTTTTCTTAGTATAAACTTAATTTACATTCCTGTTGAAACTTTTATTAAAAGCTCTGATAAAACTGAGAATTGCATCTGTCAGGGAAGGGTCTTCACAAGAAAAAGAATTCACTATATGTACCTTTCGTAAAGGGACAACGTGTACAGTTGTTGGCAGGGTTAAGGGAGCATCAAGGGAATGGTGAGGCACCCAGAGGCTAGCAACAGGAGGATACTGTTATAATCCTTAGGGTCAAAGGAGCAAGGGGAAGGGTAGAATAATGGGAGCCAAAAAGTGTATTATAGAGAGATACAGTTGTTGTGTTGATGCAGAGACTGGGGAAGAAATGCCAACTTCCCTCTCTCCTGCCCTCCCATCTACTGGCAAAGCTCCCAATTGGCTATATCCAAACAGAAGCTAGTCAGTGAGAGCTTAAAACATGCAATTTGCAGGGCCACAACGGGGAAAAGAATGGATTGAGGGGTTAAGGATGGAGTATGGATAAGGAATCTACCATCTTATTACCAATATATGGAATATATTGAGTTTCATAAAACATAAAGAGGAGTATTTAATATTGGATATGATTAGGTATAATGTTCTTGATTAAATGCAAAGAAGTATTAATAATCCCCATTATCATGACTATTTTTTTAGGGGAACAAAACTAAGTAGCAGATAATTCTAAGGATAATCAAAATTATCATGTAAATTAAGAAAAGTCCAAAGGCCCTGAATGTAAAATAAAATCAGAACTAAACTTTTTAAACATAGAAAATTGTTACTATAATTAAAACACCTATGTCATATGGTTGGTGTTAGAAGCAGACTAATGGTTACCCTGGGCTGGCAATGACTGGGATGAAGTGTGAAGGGCTACGGGAGTATTAGTAATGTTGTTTCTTGATCTACGTGCTACTTCTAGAGACGGACCCACATTGTGCAAATTCACTGATTAGAATATTTATGATTTGGATGATTTTGTGTAAGTATATTTCAGCAAAAATCTTGAAAAAAAAAAATAATGGCAGCCATGAATGTAACCACAGCAAAACAACTATGTCAATGTATTTTTATTTCTTTCTTTAGGCACCCTTACTAACAGCTAACAAGGATTTACTGAAGAGCTAATGCAATGATGTACATTTAACATAAAGGAAAGGCAGATCTTAGCTTCAAAAAATTTGTGATCTGCTTAGGAAAACTGAACATTTAGACTTGAAATTAAGAATATTAACAATATCTCTGGCTATGAAGAATGCTATTAGATCCAATACTTAGATGTAACTGATATTCATATGAAGGCCTAGATAGAAACACTCCCCAAAGGGCTCTTGCACTTAAGAGATCTCTTTGTCTTTAACCTTAACAGAAGTCAACTAGACCAAATGCTGTAGACCCTGCATTTAAACCTACAACAGACACAAGGCCTCAAAAGCAATGAAGATTCCTAAGCCTCTTCTCTTCTCTGAAGGAGTAAGTAGAAAGCCCACATCTAGTGGGAAGGGAAGCAGACAACACAAGGAAGGAGATATGAGGGCAGAGAGAGGGAAGCATAAAGGAATGTGACAGGAAGAGGATCTTTTTGTGTCAGAATAAAGAGAAGTCTGTAGGTGCCAAAAACAAAGGGACCTTGCTGCCTGGCAACAGACCTACAGAGGCAACTAAAACCTCTGGAGAAAATAGGTATGTGTGCATCTAGGAAGATGGGCCATGGGTATCTTCACCAGGTTCTAGGGCTTGATGTATGGCACAGAAACAGCAAAGACTTCTGGATCTAAAGGGATCTTTTAGCTGAGGATGACTGATGTCTCAGCAGTAACTCCCAACCCTCATGCTTTGGTACTATGCAAAACCTCAGCTGTGGCATTGTTTCAGGATGAGGAAACCTCAGGTTGATATGGGATTAAAAATTTCCCCCCGTCAATGCATTACACACAGACTTTAGTTTTAAAAATGGAAAAGAAAAATGACACTATAGTATTGTTGTTTTATTTATCTGGTTGCACCAGTGAAAACTGCTTCGTATAATTGAGTTTTCTAGATTAGTAAATATAGAGTCTGTGTTACCTATATAAATAATGAATCTCAACTGAAATCTAGTAATGGGATCCTCAATTACTCCCATTAGAAAGAGTTTTTCTTTCTATTTTTTTCTTTTTGTTACTCTCCCTACTACTTTTTTGCAGTCTCTGCAGTGTGATCTCAGTGTGCTTGATTCTAGTTATCTTCTCTTCCTGTTCTAATTTTCTGTTTCAAATATATCCTGGGTCAGAAAATTAAGTATTTTAAAACTATGCTTAAATCAAGAGTCAAGAATCAAGGCACTGAGTGAAAACCCCAGGGTTCATGAGGATGATTCTGATTTACACCACAGCCTGTTCATATTTTCTACCAGGTTCTTAGCTATATATCAGCATTTTTCAAGTTATTTTCCTGGATCCTAAAGTTTCAGAATCCTAAAGCTTCAGTGATTGCTGTGAGTGAGCAAAGGGGAGACTGAGTGGCCCTTCTCCCTGCTTGAGTGGGAGTAAGCCGGTTTTACCTTATTCTCCTATTGGTGCTATTCTAGATTTCAATTAACAAAAGAATTTTACTGCTAAAATAAGTTTGGTAACCACTCTTCTAGAAATCTGATTCTAAATCTGAGTAGCTTAATTGACTATATGTTATAGTTGCATATTTTTTTTCCAAAAACTTCTGGAACTCCCGAAATAGGACCTATTTTCAAAAAGAAATGAAAATTACCTGAAGTAAAGGGATGAAATCCTCCTGTTCTAGACAGCTGCAGCTGGGCTTTGCTAGAAGACAGATGAATTTGGAGGCATCGTCATGATGGTTATTCAGCAATCTATAAGAGAAACAAGTGCTTAGGAAGACTGGCTTCTCTGAGCAAACAATGAACCAAATCAATAGTTGCTTTCATGGAAAGAAGTACAGCGAGTCCTCAAAGAACTAAAAGTAGACTTTCCAATTGATCCTGCAATCCCATTACTAGATCCTGCGATCCCATTACTAGGTATTTACCCAAAAGAACAAAAGTCATTTTACCATAGGACATTTGCATTTGAATGTTTATAGCAGCATAATCATAATTGCAAAGATGTAGAACATAGATGTAGAACCAAGTGTCCTTCAACATCAATGGATTACAAACTGTGATATATGTATACCATGGAATACTAGTCAGCCATAAAAAGATGGAGATTTTATATCTTTTGTAACAATTTAGACATATTTGGAGAATACTTTCCTAAGTATCACAAGAATGGAAAAACAAGCATGCTCAATACTAAATTGAAACTAGTAGATTAACAACTATAGGTTTACTTGAGAGAAAACTCAAATTCAAGAAGGGGGGCTGGGTTGAGAGCGTTTGGCAAGTTCCCACCCAAATGCATGGGTATATAGTACACTACAAACTCAAATTACAACTCAGACTTTACCTTACAAATGCAAACAATGTAACCTAATCCTGTGTATCCTCATATTATTCTGAAAAAAATATTTAAAAAATCAATAGTCTGACTTGAAGGCTATTTAGGTCAAGAAACAAACGAAAGAGAACTATATAAACAAAGAATGTTTTAAAATAATGAGTTGTCTATGATACAAGGTTGGATGAGCACTGAAGAGGACCCTGATTCCTTCTAGTGGCTTTAGCATGAAGTAACAAGGCTCTGGACTTGATGGTACAATGGAACGGAAAAATGGAAAAGGAAGGAACAGTTGTCTGAAACATTTTGAGGAAAATTTCTCAGGACTCCGGTATTCCTATCTTGTATTCCAAGCACCTATTGGTAGATACTTCCAACCTAAAAAATTGGGAATCACTGTGGACTCCCCCATTTCACTCCCAATACCTATGAACTACCATGTCCTTTCCTATCAAACTTCCCCTTTTTTTCCCATCTCCCACTGTCAGTATTCATGCTCAGGCTCTCATTGCTTCTTGCCTGATATTTCTGAAAAACACATCTGATCATGTCACTGTCCAAGCTAAAATTCACCTGTGGAGTAGGAGTCCAAGCTCTTGATCTAACATAAAAGGAGCTTCAGGATCTGAACCTACCAGCTCACGTCCCCTTCCATTACCATTCCTGTATTTGTAGTTGCCTAAATGTTCTATGCACTCCCACCCCAGGCATCTGTACTATGCTATCATCCTTGCTACAACACCCTTCTTTCCTACTTCACTTTCTAGGGAATCTCACTTGGCCTCCTGAGTCCTTCCACGACATTCTATGCTGCTTAGTTCTGTCACAGTTGTTCCACAGTAGTATAGTTTTAGTAAAAGGCAAAAGATTTATGTGATCTAAAGAGAAACCAGAGTATATAGTATAGTTTTAGTGTTGTAACTCTTTCACTAGACCATAAGCTCCTTACAAGTTTAAAACTATGTCTTATTTTCTTTGTATCCAGGTCAGACACAACACCTGGCACACAGTTAGCATTTGATAAATGATTAAGAAAGGAAAAAAAGAAAATGTGATCTAATAGACATATATTCCTTATGTCTGTTAACAGATGAGTTATACATACTTAACTGACTTCATTTGTGATTACTAGGGGTATGGTATGACTTGTATGTTTATCCTCTTTGTCATTCTTTAGATATATATATGTTTTAGGAAAAGATTAGTGTAATAGGAGCTAACAGGAGCCATTTCTTTGGATTAGAAAATGGGGTGTATGTGATCACAACAGAAAAGCAGTGACATCTTTGAAAAGAAGCATTTGTATAAAAAAAGGATAGTACTACTCTCATAACAGATGAGAGCTACTCTGAAAGGATGAAGTCAAATCAAGGATGCCTTTCGCTACAAAATAGAAAGAAAGGGTGAATTATAATTTTCTGCCAATGCTACTGGCTGGTAAACTCTACTGGCTTTTTGGTGATGTAAAAGGATTAGAAGGAATTCGTAAGCTGAATCTGCTGCCATTAAGTGTTGTTTTTAAATAACGACAATAACAACACTACTACTACTAATAGGTGAATAAAGAAGAATGAAGGCAAGCACAGCTATTCTAAACTGGTATCTTCCAGAGCTTTTAAGACAAAATATTGTTTTGTTAATGGACAAATGACATATTGATATAAAAAGGTAAAAGACAATAAAGCATAATAAAGCTGAAGAAATATTATCGACTCCAACTGAGTGGAGTTCTGCCCCAAATCTTATACTCTTGGACCTCAAATAAAAAAGCTACAGAGCAAATAAAAAAGCTAGGAGACATTTGTTCCTAAAAATGTCCTGACTGTAAAAAAACAAAAAACAGATGTCAGAGTATAGATTTGAAATGGGCAATAGCTCAGGAAAAGGAAGGGGGAACAGAACCACTTAGAGGAGAGATATGGAAAGCTCCAACCCAGGAGCACTCTGACGTGAGGAAAATTATTTCCCTTTATATTTATGAGTTTTATATTTGCCTTTATTTTATTTTATTTTTCCTGGTTCTTTTTTTAAATTTCAGATTAATATGAAGGTCAGATGGTTAGGTTACATTGTTTTCTTTTCTTTCTTTCTTTCTTTTTTTTTTTGAGACTTAAGAGTCTCACTTTGTTGCCCTTGGTAGAGTGCCATGGGGTCACAACTCATAGCAACCTCAAACTCTTGGGCTCAAGCGATTCTCTTGTCTTAGCCTCCTGAGTATAGCTGGGATTATAGGCTCCCGCCACAACACCCGGGTATTTTTTAGAGATGGGGTCTCACTCTTGCTTAGGCTGGTCTTGAACTCGTGAGCTCAGGCAATCTACCCACCCTAGCCTACGATTACATACATGTGTAAGCCACCTCATCTGGTTACATTGTTTTCAATTTGACTTTATTTAAAAAAATTATATAGAGCTTGTTATTGGAATAAGCCAGCATACATATGCATAGGCCAAAATGTTTTAATTCTGTAGAATAACCTGCCAGTTACTTTTTTGTACTTGATAGTTTTAATATATTATTCTTGGGCTTAAGGTACTTTATGAAAAGTGCACAATTTGTAAAAAATTACAAAACAAACATATCTTCTCCAAAGTCAGTGTGGTAACTCAAACCACCATAGTTAGCTATTTAGTCTCCCAAAAGAGCCATGCTTTGGGCTCCCTTAAAACACCCTGGTTTTTTGCATTTTAAGAGCTCAAAGAGGAGTTCCCACTAGAGGGCACTCAAACTGTTTTAGTATCTGATCATAAGATAAATGCTTTAATTTAGAGACACTTATCACAGAATTTTTTTTTAACAAAAAAAGATAGGGACGGTTATTCATGCTATTTAACTTCACCAACAAGTTTCCCTGGAATTAACCACAGTGAAGATTTGTGCTTCATGTCTTTTTCCCCCCTCTTGTTTTTTTTTACAGAAGGGTCTTTTCCCTAGAGATAAAATTAAAATGATTCATCTCAATAAAGGAATAATACTGTCATGGTAGCTACTTTTGCTCTGTCCACCAACACATACTCTGATTACCTTAGTTCCAATATACCGTATATACTCGAGTATAAGCCGAGTTTTTTCGGCACAAAATTTGTGCCGAAAAACCCGAACTCGGCACAAAATTTGTGCCCAAAAAACTCGGCTTATACTCGAGTATATACGGTAATACATAAAGAACTGAATGAACTCAATTTGCTGCTATTTTTCTAAAATTAAGGCTCAGTGCCTATTGCTCAGAGGCTAGGGCACCAGCCACATACACCAGAGCTGACGGGTTCAAATCCAGCCTAGGGCCTGCCAAACAACAATGGCAACTACAACCAAAAAATAACCAGGTGTTATGGCAAGTACCTGTAATCCCAGCTACTTAGGAGGCTGAGGCAAGAGAATCTGGGTGGCACCTGTGGCTCAAGTAGCGAGGGCGCCAGCCACATATACCAGAACTGGCAGGTTTGAATCCAGCCCAGGCCTGCCAAACAACAATGACAACTACAACCAAAAAATAGCCAGGCATTGTGGTGGGCACCTGTAGTCCCAGCTATTTGGGAGGCTGAGGCAAGAGAATCGCTTAAGCCCAGGAGTTGGAAGTTGCTGTGAGCTGTGACGCTATGGCACTCTACCCAGGGCAATAGCTTGAGGCTCTGTCTCAAAATAAATAAATAAATAAATAAATAAATAAATAAATAAAAATAAAATTAAGAATACATTTATTAATTAGCTACTATATTCTTAAGCATTATATTTTTAAGGGCTTTTAGATGGTATGAAAGGATTAGAAGGAATCTATAAGCTGAATCTGCTATTATTTGTTGGTTTTAAATAGCAACAACAACAATAGAAAAGGTGAGAAGAACTTGTACAAAGAGAACTGATCAGTTAACAGAGGTAGAAAGGCAAGCTATGATATTCTCCTAAGATGTACAAATATACCAAAAAATAGCTCCTACAAAAGAAACAGAAAAAAAGAAAAGGAAAAAGAAAGTTGCGCTTGATTGGTTAGAATGATAGAATCCAGGAAAATCTTGATAAATACTAGTCCTTTGGTTCCTTAACTAGAGTTTTCAAAATATAATGATTAAAATATGTTCAATTATTTTTAGGTATAATTTAAGTAGGTATAATCTTACACTGGATTACATGAGAATGAAACTATATTTCTCATGTGATACATGGGGTTTTCCCCTTAAAGGAAAGTCTTTAGTTCCTTTTATGTCACTACTGTCCTGATACTCAAATTAACAAGTAAAACTAAAAAACTATCAAATAATTATTAAAAGTATTTCTGCAGATCCACTTTACTGTTTAAAGACATATATAATAAAGGCTGTGACAAAGAACTTGTATGTGGGCATAACTGGTTGTGAATCAATGAGTCTTCTAGTTTTAATAAAGAGTAAAGTGAAAAAGAATAAATGAGTAACATAAATGGCCTTTATAAAGCACATTGTGAGGACCACACAATTCTTTTCTTACATACTTACTTTCTCCACATAGCAATGAATGACTGTGCTGACACAAATCCTGTCTTCTCTCCCCCTGCAGCCCTGAACATGGGGGCTTTCCAATAAAGAGGACAGCCACAGACCTGTAAATAAAAAATATGGCATAAGCCAAGAGGCAGTGAAGAGATACATGGCCAAAGAAAAGGTGTTTATGGCTTTTACCCTTCATGCCACAGTGGATGAAAGAGCCCTCAGGAGAACAAAACTGGGGCGCAGGCAAATATATCAACTGGGGTAGATTCAGAGAGAAATGGGGAAAAAAATAAGAGGATTAGGTTTTTAATTGAGAAAATGGAAATCCATTTACCTTTTCTCCGAGTTTATTTATAGTGATTTCCCTACTCCCCCCTCCTGATAGTTAAAGCAACCACGACTATAAAAAAGAACAACAGGAATTAATATTAACTTCAAAAACCCTAAAAGGCAGTGCTTTTTCTCCTTAATATCTTCCTTTCAATTAAAAAAAAAAGTATCTTGGGCAGCACCCGTAGTACAGTGGTTATGGTGCCAGCCCTACACATTGAGGCTGGTGGGTTCTAACCTGGCCTGGGCCAGCTAAAACAATGACAACTGCAACAAAAAATATTGGGCATTGTGGTAGGCGCCTGTAGTCCCAGCTACTTGGGAGGCTGAGGCAAGAGAATTGCTTAAGCCCAAGACTTTGAGGTTACTGTGAGCTATGACACCACAGCACTCTACCCAGGATGACAGCTTGAGACTCTGTTTAAAAAAAAAAGGTATCCTTTTACTCTCACAAGAGTTCTCACTAAACTTATCTGCTTTTTCTTACAGGAAAAATTCTGTCCTTTAAATAATATTATAATATTACCTAAATATTAGCAGAGAAATAGTCTCCAAATCTTCCTAATTTTATACATACACAGAAAACATATTCCCAGATCTGGATTTCTTTAAGAGTCACATTGTGATATGAGATAATTACTATTATAAATATTAGATACAGGATCTGTTGAGCCTTCATCATTCTATGGAAAGAAGCTTCTTTGGAAGTAGATTCGATGTGTATCTACATTAGGTTTAGGTGAAGTCACTCCTGGGGTCAGGCCTCACTCCTTATCTCACAGGAGCCTGAAGAATACCTAGTCTGACATTAGTTATCTTGGGAGAATGCCCATGGCTGCTGGGTTCATGCCAGAGTTAAAGATACAGGGTAAGATTCAATCCAACAGAGGTAAGGACAAGGCAGAAATAAGAGGCTGCTGCTGCCAGGTCCTCTAAAGCACATCTGCAAACAGAGTAGAATTGAAAATTTCTGAAGTCCAGAGGTTCACAGAGGTCAAGAAAGAGGGAAAGGTGTTGCTTAGCAACCATGTCATTTTTTGCTTATTGTATAAATTATGATTGCTAAGATACAAAGCTCACAATTAATATGTTTTGGGTGGATAAACTGTCAAATCCCCAATCCCAGGCCCTTATTTCATGGAGAATGGTGGTTTGCCAAGGAATGCTGTTAGCCTTAGTGATAAGCTATTGGAAACTGCTGGAAAAGCTGAAAGAACAGTCTGTATTATGGAAGTGGGGGAGCCACAAACACCAAGTACAGAGTGGAACAGCTTTGCTAAAGTGCTTGAAACTCCCACCACCAAAGTTGCTTACAACTTTTTCAGAAATGGAAAGGATCAAGAATCATCTAGCTCTTGGTAAGTGGTCACCAGCCTCATCTGGGACACTCCCAGTGGCTTGTGTGCTTACCACCTCCTGTGGGGGTAACTTCCTTTTTTTTTTTTTTTTTTTGACATAGAGTCTCACTATGTTGCCCTTGGTAGAGTGCTGTGGTGTCACAGCTTACAGCAACCTCAAACTCTTGGACTTAAGCGATTCTCTTGCCTCAGCTTTCCAAGTAGCAAGGACTATTTTTTTTTTTTTTTAATTTTTGGGACTGAGTCTTTGTTACCCTGAGGTCAGTTTAGCTCACAGCAACCTCAAACTTCTGTATTCAAGTGATCCTCCTATCTCAGTCTCCTAAATAGCTGGAACTACAGATGCCTGCCACAACATCTGGTCAATTTTACTATTTTTCTTTATACAGATGGGCTCTCACTTTTGCTCAGGCTGTTCTTGAATTCCCGTACTCTAGTGATTTTCCTGCCTCACTCTCCCAAGTAGTTGAGATTACTGGTGTGGAATATTATGTCTGGCTAATTTTTTCTATTTTTAGTAGGGATGAGGGCTCACTCTCTAGGCTGGTCTCGATGTGCTAGCCTTTAATAAATAATTTTTTTTTTTTTGCTCAAACTAACAACTGTTGTTTACAAATAAGAATCCTGACTTACAATAAACTGTTATCTCACCACGCACTTTATTTTTTAACATTTTTTTATTGATACATAGTATTTGTACATTTTTGTGGCTTTTTAATTTTTTTTTTTTTATCACTATATAGACTTTAAATCTCTATTTTGAAACTCATTGCAGACTTTTGGTTGGGTCTGTCCTTCCAAAGTGAATTCCATCCAGAAGAGGAAAGGCTTTGAGTAAAAAAAAGAAAAAAGAAGTGAACTGTAAATGTGGCCACAAATTCTTTGCAGCTTATCCATTAAGAGAGGAGTGTGTTTTCCTGTCTTTAGTGTAGGATGACTTGTGACTTTTGTGAATCAATACAACACTGCAGAAATGATAGTTGATGTTATATAGTAAAACTAATTGATGCCCTCCCCACAAAACAATAAATATCTTGGAATTCATAAAAGAGAGTAATCATGAGACAGCTAGGAACAAAGAGTTACTGGGTGTAAAAAATACACTGGTTTTGGATTTAGTATCTAGAAAACATCCCTGTTACGTATCATTTTCTAAATAAAATCAAGTTCATCTGAGCTCGCACCCTCCAGGATTGATAAAAAATGTAAGTTGGGTTGGCTTTTTTGAAGGGCTCTGCTCCCTACAAACGCTGTTATTCCAAACGTAAATCCTGGAGAGGTGGGGAAATATTACAGGGCAGTCAGTGAGTGCCATATCTGGGAACCCATTAGTTTGAAGAAAAAGCAGCAAATTAAATAGAGAAGGCTCCCACAAACCCTGGAGTTGAATCCAATGGCTTTGTCAGAGTATAAGTTGCTCTGATCCTAATTATTGCTCCTGTCCTTGCTTTTTTTTTTTTTTTTTTTTTTTTTGAGACAGAGTCTTATTATATCACCCTTGGTAGAGTGCCATGGAGTCACAGCTCACAGCAACCTCAAACTTTTGGGCTTGATTCTCTTGCCTTAGCCTCCCAAGTAGCTAGAAATACAGGCACCCGCCATTATAGGCATGAGCCACAATGCCCAGCTATTTTTTTGTTGCTGTTGCAGCTGTCATTATTGTTTAGCTGATGCTGGCTGGGTTCAAACCTGCCAGGCTCAGTGTATATGGCTGGCACAGTAACCACTGTGCTACAGCACCAAGCCTTCTGTCCTTGCTTTTATAACTAGCTCCATGAACCTCAATATGTTTGTTATAATCCTCTCCCTTAACGAACTAGTTGACCCCTTGAGTTGTTTCCTAGATATGAGTGAACTTCCATTATTAAACAATTTTCATTCCCTGGATTAAGGTCTTTTCTCTGAAAGATGCCAGTTAAAATGCATATGTGGGCGCTGGGCATGGTGGCTCATACCTATAATCCCAGCACTTGGGAGGCCAAGGTGGGTTGATTGCATGACTCACAGGTTCAAGACCAGCCTGAGCAAGAGTGAGACCCCCGTCTCTAAAAGACAGTCTAGTGTTGTGGCAGGTGCCTGTCATCCCAGATACTTGGGAGGCTGAGGCAAGAGGATTGCTTGAACCCAAGAGTTTGAGGTTGCTGTGAGCTATGATGCCATGGTACTCTACCAAGGGAAACAAAGTGAGAATCTGTCTAAAAAAAAAAAAAAAAGTACATGTGTCAGCTCAGAGATTAATACTTATAAACTAAAAATTATAAACTATAAAAATCAAAATACTTATAAACTTACTATAACCCAAAGGCAAAATCTGAAGGAATAAGAAACAGAACAAAAATATTTCAAATTGTTGGGGAAAGGTCAGCTTATTTTTCTCACTGTTGGGTACCTTGAGTAGCCAAGTATTAAACAGTTTAAGGGTATCAGGTCCTTGAAGAAAATGTCAGAGGAAAAAATGGGAAAGGCAGCAAATGCAAAGGGCTGAGGACATTGTACTTTGACTATTAAAAAAAAGTATGGCTGGCCTACATTGCTTAAAAGTCAAAGAATTAAGATAAAGGAAGCCAGGAAATCAGTAAGAACTTAAAAAGTACATAATATTAATCTAAAGGCAAGAGAATAGCATTTTGATTAACAGAGGAGAGAACAAGCCAATGTGAAGACTTTTGTTTTTAACAAAAGAAGAGAATGAATGATAAGTGGGGATATACAGAGAAATACAGAAAATGAATTTAGGAAACGTATGCTTAGGGGAGGTGGCAAGAGTCAATGTATGGTAATCAAAATTGCTGGAGCAAAAAAAACCTGATTAACATCTATACTTTGATCTAAGAATGGCTCAACAACATTAAGAATTAAAAGCAAAGTTGTCTAATGATACACACTGGAAGGGATTATAGCCCATTATCTGTAATGTTCCTTCAACATTTAAAAATACTTCATGCCAGCAATTTCATTTGGCCCTCAGACGATCCCTATGCAGAATAGGGCAGGTATTTTAATCCCTTTTCATAGATGAGGAAATTCAGGTACAGAGAGGTCCTTATAGGACATAGGTGCAATGGGTACAGATGGTGCTACATCCGCCAGAGGGAGGAGCTGGAGAGCTTTGAATTGTTTAGAAGAGAGTTATATTCTTTTTCCTCAACTTTCTGCTAGAGGTTAAAACTTCCTGACGAATCTGCTGGCCTAGTCTTTGACAAATGCCTTTTTTTTTTTTTTTTTACTGTTGCTCAGATTTTGTTCCCACATTGCTTTCATCCCTTAGATTAATTCTCTATTCATTTCTTCTCTAATACATTTAAAAGTGTAGAAAAAGTACAAACTACATACTGAGAATTTAACCAGACATGGTCATTAAGCTCTCTATGGCTGTTTGAGGTTTAAGATGATAAATGAGCTAAATTTCACCAACGGATGCAAATTTCATGAACAGAGTTTTCTCTGCACTTGAAAAACAGACTTTAGTCTAGGGCAGCGCCTGTGGCTCAAAGGAGTAGGGTGCTGGCCCCATATGCTGGAGGTAGCGGGTTCAAACCCAGCCCTGGCCAGAAACTGTAAAAAAAAAAAAAAAAGAAAGAAAGAAAAGAAAAACAGACTTTAGTCTTTATATCTACACTTACGTGCCCAAACTCAAGTTGACCTTCCTAATAACTTTATAAACTACATGCATACATATAAACATTCATTTATTGCTCTGACAATCTCTTTCCTGCCCCTTAAAGGAAGCCTCTCTTCTTCTTTTCCTATGCCAATGTGGGCATAAGAATATGGACTGTGGACAGTAAGTGTTGGAGCTACAGAATTCACTGCCTTGTGGCAAAAAGACTCATGCAGTAAAGAAGTATTGAAAAGCGGTGATTTAGTGTATGCTAACAGACTGTCAGAGCCAAATAAACTCTAGATTAAATAAGAATTAGCTAACTGGAAGATGTGACTAAATCAATTTTTTTAAAATATGGTTTTAATAGTAAAGAGGCAAAATCCAACAAAATGATCCGATACAGTATTCAAAACCAAAACAAAACAAACTCAGCTGGGTGCCCATAGCTCAGTGGTTAGGGCGCCAGCCACCTACACCAGGGCTGGCAGGTTTGAACCCGGCGCAAGCCTGCTAAACGAGGACAACAACCTTATAAGGGTACATGTGAAACCTAGTAAATGTAGAATATAAATGTCTTAACATACTAAGAAAATGCCAGGAAGGCTATGTTAACCAGTGTGATGAAAATGTGTCAAATGGTCTATAAAACCAGTGTATGGTGCCCCATGATCGCATTAATGTACACAGCTATAATTTAATAAAAATAAATAAATAAATAAATAAACAAAAAAACGACAACTACAACAAAAAATAGCTGGGCATTGTGGGGGGCGCCTGTAGTCCCAGCTACGTGGGAGACTGAGGCAAGAGAATCATATGAGCCCAAGAGTTTGAGGTTGCTGTGAGCTTCCATGCCACGGCACTCTACCAAGGAAAACAAAGTGAGACTGTGTCTCAAAAAACAAAAACAAAAACAAACCATACAAATTGACAGTCATAATATCTTTTGACACCATTATGTACAAATCCTCATTTTTATATGCAATGTTAGTTTTGAATGAAATTTAGAGTGATTATCAAGTATAATTTAGACAAGTTAATCAGACATATGTATGTACAATAGCTATTGTGACACATGATTAAATATAAAAAATGAACTGTTATGAAAATGACTGTTACTATGGTTAAACAAATTAATTTTCTATCTTTCTAAACTTCATATTGTCAGCTTCAACATGAGTGGTTTTCCCTGATGCCAAATAAAGAAAAAGTCCTGGCTCCCCCTATTCCCTACCTTGATTATGCTCTTTCCTGTATCTCTCTTGATGGTTGAAGAGTCGTGAGACTTTCTGCTTTCCTCTCACTGAATTGGTGGAGTACTAGAGGGAGGGGGCAGAGCTACCACAATACAGTGATAGAGCCAGACTAGAGGGATATGGAAACACAGCAACAACGGGCTCCTCAGTCAGGGGTTGAGAATAGTCAGAGGAAGGGGGTCAGCCCAGTGGGACATGTATTCAAAATAGGGTAGGCTACAATTCTTTGACAGTTAGGTAATAGTCACCTAGATGGGCTCTCCAGACACGTGACCTCAGCACTGCACCAGAAAACTGCTATGCTTTAATCTGGACAGTTTCTCCTTATTTGCCAAGATGGAACAATCCATGACACTGCCTATTTCCTTTGCGCAAATTCTCCCCATGCTATAAATACCCTGACCTGCAGTGGCGCTGCAGCCCTTCCGGTGCACCCAACATGGAGCGGCGCCCGGATGTATACACGTAAACACGCACGCACACGCACGCCTACGCACGCCTTTGTTCACTAGCGCTACAGCGACTCCTGCGTACGCCAGCAGCAACGTCCACTCAACCAAGATGCTGCGGGCTTGTCTGTTATCCCGTGTGATCGCCGCCCAGAGTGGTCTCTGTGGGAAATCTGTCCTCCATCCACTGCGACCATGCTGTAGAGCTTCTACTTCAGGCAGTTCTGGGGTGACTGCCGGCAGAATCGCTGGAGCTGGCCTTCTGTTTGTTGGTGGAGGTATTGGTGGCACTATCCTATATGCCAGTTGGGATTCCCATTTCCGGGAAAGCGTGGAGAAAACCATACCTTACTCAGACATACTCTTCCAGGTGGTGCTTGGTTCTGCACCTTGTAATAGTCAATTGCCCAAGAAGCCAATTCAGTCTGCTCCTCCACTAAAAATCTCTAGTGTATCAGAAGTAATGGCAGAATCTAAACGGCCTGACTCACAACTTCAAAAACAAAAGAGAGATAAGCCAGCTTCAACAACTACACCTACAGAGGCAGCTCAAATTATTTCTGCAGCAGGTGATACCCTGTGGGTTCCAGCCCCTGCCATTCAGCACAGAGAAACTGGTAAAGGAAAGCCCTCGCCCACATCTTCTGCAAAGGAGTGACCGCCTGACGACGTTGGAGTTTGCCGTGCACAACAGGAAAAACAAGAACAAGTTAAACTTGAGTAATCATGCTTTGTTGCCTGGGCTAGAGTGCCAAAAGCCTCAGCCCAGCTCACAGCATCCTCAACCTCCTGTCTCAGCCTCCTGTGTAGCAGGACTGCAGGTGCATACCATAACATTTGGCTAATTTTTCCTTTTTAAAGTAAAGACGGGATCTCGCTTTGCTCAGGCTGTTCTGACTGAAACTCTTGACCTCAAGACCTCCTCCTGCCTTGGCCTCCCAAAGTAGGAGGATTATAGGCATGAGGCACCAAGCTCAGCCAGTTTCCCTTCTAACATGTTGGTTCTGCCCTAATCTGAGGAGTCAAATTTGTTAGGATTGTGTAAAAGAATAGAAGGAACAGAATGAACATATGTGTTGGGCATTAGTTTGGCTACTTAGATAGGGATTTTTGTTTTTGTGTTTTTCATTCTTCCGAGTTTTTGTCCATGGTACAGATAGTTGAAAATGTTGAATAAATGACTTATAAATAAAAAAATACCCTGTTGGCAATTATGCATTCACCATGTTTTCTCCAAATACAGATTTCCTTCATCCTTGCTTAATTTTATCTTTTGGATTTAGATCTGTAGTTCTGGCTCATTTAATTTACCATTTTGGTTCTGTCATCTAATAAAATAGCTGCCTCTATTTGGGTAAGAAAATCCTGAATATCCTGAAAGAATTGGTAATTTATCTGGATGGCTATTAATTAGAAGTTAGCTAATAATTTTTTTTTTTGAGACAGTCTCACTTTGTCACTCCTGGTAGAGTGCCATGGTGTGATAGCTCACAGCAACCTCAGACTCTTGGGGTCAAGGGATTCTCTTGCCTCAGTCTCCCAAGTACCTGGGACTATAGGCACTCCCCACAACGCCGGCTAGTTTTAGAGACGGGGTCTCACTCTGGCTCAGACTGGTCTCGAGCCTGTGAGCTCAGGCAATCCACCTGCCTCGGCCTCCCAAGTGCTGGGATTACAGACCTCTAATAATAGTGTATGTTCAGGGAGACAACATATGTCAAAACAGCCTCATGCTAGAAGTTAAAGGACTTGTCTACTGACATGACTATTTCTGTGCCTGCAGGTAAGTACTTGTGGGACTGAAGTTTTCCCATAAGTAAAATGGAATGAAATCAGATAAGATCTTATTTCTGGAAAGAAAGTGTTTTTCATTAGAAACATCTAAGGGATCAACAAGCAATGTTTAAGAGGGTGGTAAAAAAAGAATAAAATAATTCCCTTTTATTTCCTTTTAAATCACTCTAGTTACAAACCATTTAACAGCAATGACAAATGATCTCTGAGATTATAAATAGGGCATGACTATATTAAATGGGAGGTTGGACTAAAAAACCAGTAAAGTTTCTTTCAAACTTAAAAGTACCATGGAATAGGACTACAGATAAAGACTTAATAAGGATCAAACAAATTATTTCAACATGGGAAAAAACCCTATGTATATTCAAAAACACAGCAAAGAGGCAACAAAGGGAAGATTATAAATCATTTAGTAGTTATATTACCTTTGCAATTTTCCCCATTTCATAAATGTCTGCTTTCTCATCTTCAATATCCATGAAAGCAGTTTCAATTCTGCTTAGAGTCTGTTCATGGTTACTACAGGCATCTGGGAGTCCTTCAGGAAAGTAGAACTGTGGAATGTTTATGGACAATGGTGCATTCACAACATTATTCACATGAGAAACAGGGGAGAGAGGTCGGGGACTACTTGGAAAGGTGGCTGGTGGTGGAAGTGGTGTTCCAGGTTTCTTTTCTGATTTATTTTGGATCTAGAAGGAAAATGAGATTATGAGACAAAAAAATTCTAAGCAGTTTTCATTTCTTGAGAATTTTTACCAGTAATAGGAAGTTGATTATAAGTACAAAAAAACCACAATTAGAGATAGTACAGATCAAGGGCTCATTGCACTCTAGAGGGTGGTAAGTATATTTCTCAGGAATGCTCATCCATACTAAGTAAACTAATACATTATCTTTCAAGTATCAACTTTATATGGATTTATGTTTAAAAAATCCTGCAGTACATATTTCCATCAATCACCTGGCAGACATTTTAAAAGATTCAAAGAGCAATGTCAGTTGATATATTAAGGATATCAACATGTATTTTCAGTTTACTGGAATTGGATTAGTAAATTCTTCTGAAGACTGTTCTTGGTCTCTCTGTGGATTTCTATCTCTCCTTCAGAAAGCCGAAGTCAGTTCTTTTCAAATAAGAACCTAAATGCGTTTTAGGTTTCAAACAAACCTAAAACATATTTAGGGGCATGGACTCTTTTCACCTTCTTCTCTAGTTTGACTTTGCTGAGATGAAATCACTGCTAGGCCCTGATGCTGAGAAAATCTATGTTAATAAACTATTTTCCTTCTGAATTGTCTTCTACCTGGCTGATGTACTTGCTAATAGAGACATGCCATTTTTTCCAAGATACACATTTACTTCATTTTTGGTATGCTCTAAATAGGCAATGACCATGGTCATTAATTACAAACAAACTCCCTTTACAGTTTATGAATTCATATATAGTTTTATAGTCTTCCTTTTTTATAAAAAGGATTTGATGTGATATAACATAAAGAGACATTAAAAAGGACATTAAAAGGTGGAGGGCAATGAGGAAATTGAGATTCCCCATGATTTAGAAAAAGGGGAAGGGATGAGGTACACTGTCATTAGGTAAGAATTTTTTTTTTTTTTAACCAGTGAAGACTAAATTTAATTGTGAAATTCCTAATGGTACAAAAAAGATTTCATGAAGATTTTCATGGTTTCTTTTCTTCTTTTTTTTTTTTTTTTTTTTTTTGGAGACAGAGCCTCAAGCTGTAGCCCTAGGTAGAGTGCCGTAGCATCACGGCTCACAGCAACCTCCAACTCCTGGGCTCAAAAGATTCTCCTGCCTCCACCTCCCAAGTAGCTGGAACTACAGGCACCTGCCACAACACCCGGCTATTTTTTGGTCAGAGCCGTCATTGTTGTTTGGTGGGCCCGGGCTGGATTCAAACGCACTAACTCAGGTGTATGTGGCTGGCGCCTTAGCCGCTTGAGCCACAGGCGCCTAGCCCATAGTTTCTACTTTTAATTAATGACTAAGTTATCTATCAAGGCTCACAGCACGACACTATATTAGATGCTACATAAAATAAGAAAGATGAACATGACTGCTGACTAGCTAAACTTTTAAAAAATTCATTGTGAACACAATATTATTTAAATCCTCCTTAAATTACCTTAATGCTATCTCTAAAGTCTGAACAATGATTTATCTATAAGAAGTGGATCTGAGTATCATATTTTCTCAACATATGGCTTACAACATGATTTTAAAATTCTACTTTCACTATACTGGTCCATTTCCTATGTGTTAATATCTAACATTAATACAGTCTGCTCATATGTTAATCCTAAGAGGGATATGAAGGCCAGTTGTCATAACAAGCCTCTACTACAGTATCAAGATGTCACCCACATAAACCAATAGACATGGAACACAGGGAAATGATGCCAATGAAACATGAAAATTTTAACAGAAAAGAGTGAGGGCTTATTAGGCTGTGATCTTAGAAAAGTTACTTAATCTTTTAGAATTTTAAAAACAAAACAAATTACAATTCCTACTTCCTGGAGATTTTGTGACAATTAAAGGAAATTATAGGATATAACGTAGGTAAAATGTTCAAAATTAGTGCTAGGCACACATCTGTCTGAATGTAAGAAAACGAGTGACAGGCCAAAGGACTAGGTTCTTAAAAGATTAGATTAAGGGTAATTTGGCACGATCCTTTGAATTCAATAATGAATGGAATAATCATTTACATTCATAAAGCAATTTAAATTTATAAATCACTTTTGATTTAGTAAATGATAATCTAGTGTAAGTAAACACTTCTCTCCGGCTTAGTGCTAAATCTACAAATAATACATAGTCCTAAGAGTCAATAACAGTTATTGTCTTATTTAAAGTATTCTTAAAATTCTAAAATAAGGCATAGAAGTCTTCAGGAGCTTTACCTAAGTCTTTACCAATATAAGTGCCATTTCCTTTGCATTATCCTATGCTGAAAGAGATCTGCAAGACTATAAGAGTGCAATCTTCAAAATTATTTTACTGCGGGCGGTGCCTGTGGCTCAGTGAGTAGGGCGCCGGCCCTAAATACCAAGGATGGCGGGTTTGAACACGGCCCCGGCCAAACTGCAACAACAAAAAAAATAGCCAGGCGTTGCATTCCCAGCTACTTGGGAGGCTAAGGCAAGAGAATCGCCTAAGCCCAGGAGCTGGAGGTTGCTGTAAGCTGTGATGCCACTACACTCTACGGAAGGTGATAAAGTGAGACTCTGTCTCTAAAAAAAAAAACAGTATTTATTTCTCCCCATGGTGTAACATCACAGATAATTTCAGAGCAGTTATGCCCACAGGATCAAGACCACAAGAATGAAATATGATAGCCTCATGAACACACAGGAGTGGAGAAGGTTTAGAGTAGGGTCTTCTAAGACTATATTTTTGATTTGGCAGAAATAAGGGACATCAGAGCAAAACAAAGGCTATTAAAGTTTTCGTTTGAATGGGAAAATATTTGATCATATAATTAACATTCTGTTTTCTTAGTGTAATTCTTAACACAGCAATTCACTAATAGGCAAATATTTATTATTTCATTGGTTAATGATTTAATAAAATCGATATTTAGAAAATAATGTTTAAAATGCATTTATTTTGAACTTTAGGGGATATCAATTTACTTTTCATTGAGTTCTACAGAAAACATATAATTTAAACTTTAAAGTAGTTTAGTAAAATTGACCCTTTGCAAACATTATAGAATAAACATTATAAATATTATAATAAACATTATAGAATAGTAATATAAATTTTGCCATATTTACTGCTAAGTTTATCGTCTGTTCACTTAGAATAAAATAGTTTCAGTACAATCTAGGAGCAGCATTAAAAGAAAATTAGCTAGGTAAACTATCCCAATTCTCCATTTCAGTCTTTCCCTATGAACAAAATATCCTTTAAATATTCCTCTGAACAGTATTTCCAACATTTGACCATTTTTGACCTACAAAAAAGCAATTTCATATAATTTACCCAAATAATTTGAGATTATTCTGGGTAAGAGTGACTATGAAACTATGGTTTCTTACTGGATTTTGGATGACCAGCATTTGTATAGCCCTTGATTTATATTGTTCTCAATGCTAATGTTAGGCAACTTGTTTGATAAGACACTGCCATAAGGTTTTAAGCAAGAAAGCAGAGACTAAAAAGAAATCATTACAGGCAGGAAGGACTCTATCTTATCTCATGCTTAGAGAAGATATTTTTTTGCACTGTCTAGAAGTAACTGCCATGCTTCATTATCTACATACCTTCCTAATATTAACATGGACATACACAATTGTCTATATATAAAAATACTTCTTGCTTTAAAAAAAGATTTCCAGGATATATTATTTTTTAACAAACATTCATTTATTTATTTATGTATTTATTGTCTCCAAAACTGGGTTCCTTTCTACAAGAGAAAAATGCGAGTACTGTACTTCAGGTCCAGGTCGTCTATTTTTAAACCCGTTGGAATCCCTCTACAAATAGCTTTCTGCAAATAGCTGAATAGAGGACACAGATTAATTCCTTGATCTAATATCAAGATACAAGAGAGCTGTAAAATTATTTGTGAGTTAGTTCATTGGGTGGTTTTATTAGTAATAAAAATATTTTAGAAGAAACACCCAAATTTCAAACCTGTGTCTGCTGAAAAGACTTTAGCCGCTTCTTAAACCGTGAAGGGAGAACAAAATCACAGCCCCTCGCCAGGAAAGCTAACTCTCCTCTTAGATCCGGGTCCCTTCGTAGAGATGTTTCCTTGATCATCATCTTTGAAAAGTGAATGTTTACTTCGTAACTGTCCAGATTTAAGTAAGTTGTCAATCTTGTCAGGTAGAACGGTATTTTTCTTATCTCCCAAAGAAATGAAATTCAAGCATTGTGCTCTCCCAGCCTCCAGGAACCACAATCCATGCTTGTCCTGACAAGCAGCCGGTTCCCAGTCTGTGGCTCCCAATACCTGCTCATAATTTTCAAGTTAGAAACACAGCCTGCAATGGGCCTGTTGTTCCTTGTGGGTAGCTTTATGTCAAATTGACCTGCACATGTTGAGAATACAGAGCCTTCTGGGAAAGAAAGCACCCACTACTCTGAGTACCAAAGTTAGAAACATTATAGCTGGACCTAAAAATAGAAACTTCTCAGATAATGCTAACTTCTTAAACTCAGAGTATGTGAGGTGTCAATCCACATAAAGTAGTTTCTCCTCAAACTAGAAGAGCATGGAGAACATTTTCAGCTTTTGCTATCTAATATTTTATGAAAAAAAGAAAAGGCTGAACTTCAAATTTAAAACTATTATTTTAAGAATAGTTTTTTTAAATTTATTTGAAAGGAAGTAAATATCCAAAACCTTCTACCTCTCTCTTATCAAAATATAAAAACAGAAACTTTCATCCTCCAATATTAATTTATGAAAGTAAGTCCCAGCTACGCAGGGGGCTGAGAATCGCTTGAGCCCACAAGTGCAAGTTCAGTCTGGACAACATAGCAAAACCCTGCCTCTTAAAAAAAAAAAAAAAAACAAAAACCCCACCCAATACAATGTAATGTAAATAGTTGTTACACTGTATTATTTACGGAATAATGATAAGAAAAAAAAGTCTGTACATGTTCAGTACAAATGCAACCATTGCTTTCTTTTTCCCTGAATATTTCCCAAACATAGTTGGTTGAATCTACAGATACTGAACACATGGATACGAAAGGTCGACTATATATATAGGAAAGGTCAACTATATTCTTTCATGTTTAATATTTAGAGTTCAATATTTATTTTTAATCACATCATTCATTTGGTATTTATTTTTCTACTTCTAGGAAATACAAACCAAATATTATAAAAATGTAAAAACAAGAAATAGCTTACAACTTTTATGAACCTTTGTCTAATTTAGTGGAATTAAACTCTTTGGTTTTCCATTGTTTCCCACAACTTCAGCTTTCTGCTGATTTCTTTTCAAGATATTCTACAACTCTTTATAATGTGGACACTGGAGTTTGTGTTTAAACCTGTGTTTAAATTTTTTTAAGCTATTTATCTTCTGTTCACATAAAACCTTACCTGAAAACTTTTAGTATGTACTATGATTGAAAGAGGATTGCAATCAAAAACCACTGGTCTTATGCTTCAACTTGAACCTTTCCTTATTTTCCCAATTTTCTTACTCACTGGGCTTACATTAATTCTTTGAGCTAGGCAGCTTTCCCATAGTTTTTCCTTACATTCCTGCCTAGAATACTCTCATTATTTATCTACAAATTAAAATGTCAAAAAGGTTTTTCAATTCACTCTTTAGACTTATGATTCAAGGCCTACTCTATTAAACCTCGCCTTAAGTTGTATTTCCTCCCTCTTCACAATGCCAACCTGTGGCTTCAGGTGGGTGAATTTTCATCCCCTTCCTGAGAATGCTCCCTTTCCTCAAATTATACATATTCTAATCATCCTTCAAAGTGCAACTCAAATTTTAACTATTTCATGAAGGCTTCATGATTATTTAAGTTCCCTTACTGTAATTCTTGACTATATTTATCTCCCAAAGAAACGAAACATGAAAGAATATAGTCGACCTTTCCTATATATATAGTCAAGAATTACAGTAAGGGAACTGTAATTTTGGGAAATACTATATATATATATATATATATATATATTTCATGAAATACAGAATCTCCTTTAAATGACCTCCACTTAACTTATGCTCTGGATTGGCCAATGTTCTCTATTTCTCCTGTGAAACCGAGTAACCAATACCCATCACACTGATTCATGGCTATTAGTATATTTTTGGTTATGTTCTCATATTTCTTATCACAGTATGAATTGTACGCTCACTAAGAGCAGTTGTGTTTGTTGTCAACTTGTTTACACTCCTTGCACTTTTTACAATTATTCTTTATTATTATTAAATCATAGCTGTGTACATTAATGAGATCATGGGGCACCATACACTGGTTTTATAGACCATTTCACACATTTTCATCACACTGGTTAACATAGCCTTCCTGGCATTTTCTTAGTTATTGTGTTAAGACATTTATATTCTACACTTACTAAGTTTCACATGTACCCTTGTAAGATGCACTTTTACAATTATTCAATTCAATTGCATATCACATAAACTAATGAAATATGAGTGTTGAAAATTTGATTCTCAAATTGAAAACCTTTTAGTAAAGATAAATGACTAAAAAAATCTGGGGCAAAATTAAGTATTGGTGGGATAAAAGAGAAAAACCATTAAAATCTAGAAGGTGAACCGGGCAGCACCTGTGGCTCAAGTGGGTAGGGCGCCAGCCCCATATACCAAGGGTGGCGGGTTCAAACCCAGCCTCAGACAAACTGCAACCAAAAATAAAAATAGCCGGACGTTGTGGCAGGCGCCTGTAGTCCCAGCTACTTAGGAGGCTAAGGAAAGAGAATCGCCTAAGCCCGGGAGTTGGAGGTTGCTGTGAGCCGAGACGCCAGAGCACTCCACAGAGAGCGATAAAGTGAGACTCTCTTAAAAAACAAAACAAAACAAAAAAAAAACTAGAAGGTGTCCATGTTCAAATTGCTTCATTACTAAGTTCCCACTCCACTTTAAAGAAATTGAAATTGGAATCAGTCAACAAATATGAGTGTGGTTTATTAAAGAAAGATGTTATAGAACTCCAATTATGGGACTCATTATCAAGAGACTTTGGCCTTATATCAAAAGATATCTGAATAAGTTAATGTTTTAAGTTAAAATGTTTAGGATTCATATATACATAGTTTATAATTCCCTTACTGATTCAATTATGTTCAGGTAAAAGAGCTACTGTAATAATTTTAATCTAATAATTATTTTCTAATAGTGTCTAAACTCTTGAGGGCAAGGTCAATTTTACAGTCATTTAATTAATCAAGAAATGTTTTTATGATCGCCTATTATGTGCAGACACTCTGTTGGGTGTGAAGATAGATTATAAATCAGTGGCCTCTTGTTTTCCTCACTGCAGTTGCTAGTACACCTTCTAGCTGGTTTGGAGGAAAGGATAAGAAACACTTTCATTTCACTTACTTCCTGTAAGTTTGTGAAGTTTCAAAGTCAGAATAGCAGTTAAAAGCCTGCTCTGCTGTACCACTCTTAAGCAAGAAAAAATTTCTCCATGTCTTTGGTGAAGAAAGAAACTCTAAATTTTGACTTCTCAAATTGCTCTCCAAAAAAGTCAGAGAAGAAAAAAGACCAGGACTGCCAAAGGGCTTAGAAAAGAAATGGTCTGTGGCAGTCAGTTATTGACAAAGGATACTAGCATGAAATTGGCTTATTTGCTTTTTACTTATTTACTTGTGTTTGAATGGAAGTATACCTGCATGGTTCTAGAAAGGATCTGAGAATTCTAGTTTCAAGAAGTATATGACAACAGGAACATAGCACCAAAGAACATGGTTTTTAAAGTAACCTCTTCTTTGCTGGGAAAAGATCAAACATAGGGGAATTTCACTACAGATTAAGACAAACTCTATGACCTGCTCTCTGTTTTAGTCAGAAGGAAAAGTACAATCCATGAGGCTAAGTGTCGTAAGAAGGAAGCTGTTTTTTGGGTGAGAAGTTTCCCCTGAAGGGGCTAACCAGAATGAGGAAGAACAGAGAACTATAAAACACATTGTTTATAAATTCAGTTTGAGAATATGGGAAATTAGGAGCTGTGGGAAGTTATAAAGGAAAGAAACAATGGTAAGGGTCTTCACAATGTTGTTCTGGAATAAACTATGAGAACTTTTCTCCTGCTTTCCTGAAGCATATAATGAAGTCTATTCTAACAAGAATGGACTCTAGCCAGTCACCAATAGGTGCTTCCTGCAAAGCTACCTGGAGCTCTTATTAGACTAGAGATCACTCACAAACAAGCATTTCTGAAGACACACGTGGTCCTATCTGGACCACATGTTCAATTTGAGTATTTAGGACAATAATGATAAGAGAGCTTGACTAGAGGATGCAAGAGACTGGTGCTGTCTGTTGTGGGGTTGACTGGGATATATCAGTGGCAAACTTGGGATCCAACTGCCTGGACTGGGGTTCCTCCCTTGCTTTGCCATTCATTACATCTTCCTCCAGAATAAGTATCCTTGGGCAAGGGAGATAATTTTTCTCAAAAAGAACCAGTTGGGGTGGGTTGCTAAGTATAGGTTTTACAGGTCCTCTGGCAGAACTGTATAAAGAGAGGCTGGCCTCGCTGTGAGGACCCTAAAAACTAAAGAATTTTTTTTTTTTTTTTTTTTTTTTTAGGATAGCTTCTGGTATCTCAAGCAGAAAAAGATGCTCTCTTAGTCATATCCCACAAGTACCTATAGAAGTGAGGAGTAAATTTAGAACGAGCTTGTACCCTGAAGGAAGTTGAGACTAGGAAGGAGACACAGGAGAATAAACTGTGTCATCTTGTACTTGGGATAGAGGTTCTTCTAGGATTTGGGACAGGGAGAGAGAATTAAGAGCCTTAAATTATCAGGCATAACAATTCCTTTTTTTTTTTGTAGAGACAGAGTCTCACTGCCCACAGTAGAGTGCCATGGTGTCACACAGCTCACAGCAACCTCCAGCTCCTGAGCTTATGCGATTCTCCTGTTTCAGCGTCCCAAGCAGCTGGGACCTCAGGTGCCCGGCTATTTTTTTGTTGCAGTTTGGCCAGGGCCAGGTTTGAACTCACCACCCTCAGTACATGGGGCCAGCACCCCACTGAACCACAGGTGCCACCCTGCATAGTAATTCTTATACCCTAGAATTTCTAAGTTTCTGGAGTTCTCTTTGTCTGCTTTTTTTCTTCCCTCTCTTCTTGAGGAATTATTTCAATTAGAAAAACTGCTCATAAAAGAGCATAAGAATTCATTTTTGGCCTACAAATAGATTAGAGAAAGAAGAAATCAAGGGTTTCTATTTCATTGACATTGCCAGGTTAAATGCATGCATGGTGGCTGGTACTATAAAATACCTTGCCCCAGAGTCTTTCTTGCGGGTAGAGGGGAAGGTGGGGAGGGAGGGACAAAGGAAGGAAGACAGAGGGAGAGAGAGAGGGAAAAAACGGAGGGGGTAGAGGGAGAGAGGGAGTAGAGGAAGGAAGAGGGAGAGAGAGAATGATTTCTCAGTAATTTGGGAGTGACAGTTGAATTCACAAATGTCAAAAGAGAAGGTTTAAATTGATAGTCAAGGACCGGGTTTCAATGAGCATTATGTTGTAAATACAACAGCTGGTGGAACAATGTCTCTTGGATGTCAAAGCACCTCCCAGCATAAAAACCTTAACTGTCATCTCTAAAAGTGGATCATTGAGAGGAGATGATAAAGACACCCTCAGATGTGTTGTAGATTAGTGTCCTGGTAATCTAAGGGGAGATGGCAGGTCTCTGATTCAAAAGTCTCTCAGTTCTCATGAAGTAGGGAGACTGCAAAGTATGGTACAAGTAAGCTTGTGATCAGTTTACACAGGTAATTTTCTCCAATTTCTGAAGATGATCATATTAGGAAAAGTCTGCTTTCGGGTGTTCAAGCCTGGCTAAAATAGTGGGATCTTCTAAGGTAACTTAGAAAAATCACCTTCATTATTTTTCTTCTTACAAAAGAATAATGTTGATTGTAAGAAAAATGTTAAATGCTCCAGCAATATATAAATCAAAGTCCTGTAAAAAGTGATAATTATTAACAGATATCAATTGAGCACCCATTAAGTGCCAGCTACCAGTATTAGTTGTGGGATACAGCAATGTTCAGATAAATCTCTGTTCTCACAAAAATCCCATTCTAGTGGTAGCAGTGAGAGGAGAAAAACAAATAGTAATTGAAATAATACATCAGTGTGTGATAGAGAAAAAAATTACAAACAGTAAAGGAGGAAAGGGAATACCAAAGGTTGTAAGGAATTTTCAGCGCAGGAGTCCTCAAGGAGGTGCTATTTTAAAGAAGATTGGAATGTGGTGATGGATTAAGCCCTGCAGGTATGGAGTGGGGATAGGAGTGTTGCAGGAACAGGAAACAGCAAATAGGATTGTATCTGTTATACTTAGAAATAGCAGAGCTAGAGAAGGAACTGGAGACATTGAGGATAGCTAAATAGCTGGGGGTGGCCAAAGGTCTCTTCTGATTGCTTTGGTTAGTAAAAAAGGAAACAAGATCATTAGCAGAAGGTGAGGATGGAAAAGATCTTGGATGTTAGAGGACAGGAAAGGTAGCATCTGGGGGAGTGAATGGACTAGGGAAATGTGGTGGGATGCTGGCTAGTACTAAAGGCCCACTGGCCAGAATAATCAGCATGGTTGTGTGATTCTCTCTATCCAAGTACAGCTACACAAATAAAAGCTCAGAGTAAGCAGAAAACAAAATTTAATCTGAGACCGAGTTTTCCAGGTGTGCACCACCAAGTGAAGGCAAGGAAGCTGAGGTATATCCCGGGGAATGATTTTAACAATGGACTATCACAGTGGTTCTCAAAGATGATCATACATCAGAATCACAGGCAGGGCTTGTTAAGCCACAAATTGCTGGGCCCCATTCCCAGAGTTTCTGATGTACTAGGTCTGGGCTGGGCATAAGATTATACATTTCCATCAAGCTCCCAGGTGATGCGAATGCTGTCAGTTGGGAATTATTTTAAAATAAAATCACTGACATACACATAGAATGAATGAAAGGGCAGAAGACAAGCTCACTGGAGGAAAGGTGATCAAGGAACTGAGAAGCTCCTATACAGGATACTTCATCTACTGAAAACTTGTAAGAAATGTGGCAAGACTAGTATTGAAAGTATGCCATAGAGTCTTGGAACAGAATGGAAATGACACAAGCCACTGTAAGAAATAAACCTTTAACCTTAGTATCATTAACACTGAGCTAAACACCAACAGAAAAACAAGGTCCTTAAGGAAATCAATGGGATAACAGTAAGGTATCCATATTCCAAATGCTATCTCCTCCAGATAAACTTCCCTGAATTCCATAAGCTAGGATGAATCTCTACCTCCCCTAAGCTACTACAGCACTTCATTTATATTTTCCTCATAGAATCCATTATTTTCTACTTTGTATCAAAGTAAATAGCTCCACTCTTCCTAAGACTGTGGGCTCCACAAAGGCTTGTTCTGTCTGATTCATCTTTATCTCCCACTGTAAGCTCTGCATAGAAGTGCAGTTATGAATGCTTGAATTATTTAAAGCTATCCTATTTAGAAACAAAATAAGCATTTTAGCAAGCTCCATTTTGCATAACAATGAATGTGTTAACTCTAAATGATCTTTACCAGATTACTGAAACAGGTCCAGCTGGAGGTGGCAGGTTCAAACCAAGCCCCGGCCAAAAAAAAAAAAAAAAACAAAAAAAACTACAAACATATCCTTTCTTAAATAATCTGCCTCTTTATTTAAATTCTTCCTCTTTCATTGAAGAATTTTCTCCCAACCTCCATTCTTTTAATTGAGGCAAGTAGCAGAAAAGTTTTTCCTGGCTTTGTTTTTAGTAAAATTAAGTATAGATAAATAATTTTAAAGGGAGGCTGGAGCTTATTATTTTAACTTGTGAATAACTATTAACATGCTATTGCCCTATAAGGCTAAAAACAGACCAAAAGTGACTGCTGGTGGTTAATATAGAATTAAGATGTCATTTATCATGTGAATTATCAAAATCACATAGTCTTAGTTTTTAAAAAAAAAAATTATTCCTTTATCCTCCATGTCAAAACATGTCCTCAGTAAGTTCCCTCATTTGTAATTATCGAACTCTTTGGGACCTCAGCCATATCACTGTTTCCTTTTTCACAAGATATTCTCTTATTCTTGTTTAACTCACTTTCAGGCCCATCTGCACACCTCAGCTATTATACAACCTATAGGGTTGTTTGGTGCCACACAGAGGCTTCCATGAAAAAGGCTTGTTCTGAAGATTAATTTGCTAGCCAATGAAACCGATATAATTTGACACAATGACAAAGTTCATGTGTAAAGAAGGGAGAATTTAAAACATGGTAAAGACACAGGTTTAAGCGGAAAAGTCAGAGATCAATTGTGACTAAGGGGAGGGGAGAAAAAAGAGCTATGGTTGGAATTTATTATGAAGGATATAATTGGGCTTCTTTACTTTTCTATACCCATTGATATACTGCTTAAATGTCATCAACCAGTGATAGATTTTTTTTTTTTTTTTTTGTAGAGACAGAGTCTCACTTTATTGCCCTAAGTAGAGTACCATGGCGTCACACAGCTCACAGCAACCTCCAACTCCTGGGCTTAGGCGATTCTCTTGCCTCAGCCTCCCGAGTAGCTGGGACTATAGGCACCCACCACAACCCCCAGCTATATTTTTTTGTTGCAGTTTGGCCGAGGCCGGGTTTGAACCCACCACCGTCGGTATATGGGGCCGGCGCCCTATCCACTGGCACAGGCGCTGCCCCACCACTGGTAGTTTTTGCTATTGATACTTAAGGATGCTTTCAAGATTTCCAATGCATTTAACAAAATAGCACACTGAACAGTACCAAAAGTTTGCTTTGCTGATCTGCCATGAAATATTATCTAGATCAGGAGTTAGCAAACTTATTCTGTAAGTAGCCAAAGAGTAAATATGTCAGGCTTTAAGAGTCTCTGCTGTAACTATGTATTCAGCTTTGCAAGTAGAGCACAAAACAGTCATAGACCATAAGTAAATGAATGGATGTGACTGTGGTCCAAACATAGGCTGCAGGCTATATTTGGCCCATTGGTTCCAAATTACTAACACTCGATCTGGACCAATATCCTCTTTATCAATCTCTCAATATTCTCCTAGTATTTTCTATTTGGCTCCCCCTGTAGTTCAGGTTTGAATTTCATTTATATCTGAACATTAAATACTGCTCACTCTTGGAAAATTATTCTGAATACATATTAATGACATGCCTCATATATTACCAAGTCCAACTTTCCTTTTAAGGATAATCAGTGTCATTTAAAAGTACTGCCTATATGCCCCCTTACATAAATCTTTTAGTTAAAATGTTTTGAAGGATTGGTAAATTTTCAACTGTCTAAAAAATAAACAAACAAAAAAACTCCGATGAAACAAAAAAAGAAGACAGTTGAAAATCTGTTATTCTTTTAAAAGTTCCCTACAGGACTCTTCTGCTTAAAAGCCTTCTTGGGCTCCCCATTCCTCTAGAACAAACTCTTTAGCATAGCATACAAGGTCATTCATAAGTTGGCCCTAACCTACCTCTTTATTTTATTTCCTAAGATTCTTTGTTCACTCTTTCTATATAACAATAAAAACATGAGAACAATTTTATGTAAAAACTTGCAGGAGGAGATAAACCTCAACTTCAGGATAGTAGTTACTTCTCAAAAAGGGAGAGACGGAGTATTGAGGTAAGGTGCCCTAGGGATTTCAACTGAGATTTTTTTAATGATGATAATAAATGAAAACATCAGATAAAGCAAAGATCTGAATCAAATCAAGCAAAATGTTAACATTTAACAAAGCTAAGTGGTGAGCAAATGAAAGAGGACTTTCTTTATCATTCAGCATACTTTTCCATTGCCTTAAAACAGAAGTCATCATGGGCCAAATCTGACTGACTATCTGTTTTTATACAGCATGGAGCTCAGAATGGTTTTACCTTTTTAAAGTGTTAAAAAAAAAAAAAAAAAAAAAGGCAGGCTTGGCGCCTGTAGCTCAGCAGCTAGAGCGCCAGCCACATACACCAGAGCTGGCGGATCTGAATCCAGCTCAGGCCCGCCAAACAACAATGACAACTACAACCAAAAGTAGCCGGGTGTTGGGGCAAGCACCTGTAGTCCCAGCTACTTGGGAAGCTGAGACAAAAGAATCGCTTAAGCTCAAGAGTCTAAGGTTGCTGTGAGCTGTGACGCTACAGCACTTTACTGAGGGCGACAAAAATTAAAAAAAGCAAAGAAAACCATGTGACAGATATTTTGTGGCCAACAAACCCTAAAAATTTTACTATTTGGCTTTCACAGAAAAAGTTTGTTAACCCTTTGCTTAAAACATTTAATGAAAACAATTTGTTAATTGTTTATTAACTAAATAATAAAACAATTAATTTAAGATGATTAGAAAAGCAACTGAGTCAAAGATGAATGATTTATCTTCTTGCATTAAATGTCTTCCTGAATTTAAACATTTTATATAATATTATCTTTTTTTTTTGATAGGTCTCATTTGGTCACCTAGGCTGGATTAAAATGTTATGATCCTAGCTAACGAAATCCTCAAAATCTGGGGCTCAAGTGATCCTTCTGTCTCAGTCTCCCTAGTAGCTGGGACTACAGGTGTGTGGCACCACACAGGCTAATTTTTAAGATTTTTGTAAAGATAAGGTCTTGCTATATTGCCCAGGCTGGTCTTGAACTCCTGTCCTTAAACAATCCTCTTGTTTTAGCCTCCCAAAGTGTTGCGTTTAAATGTGGGAGCCATTGTATCCAGTCTTATCTATCCCTTTAAATTAGCTTTTCATTAATTACTTTTTCAACTTTTATCAAGAAGAAATCTCATCAAGTTTTACCTTTTTTTTGATATTGGAATTTATTTAAAAGAATGGCAGAAGTCAGCATTTTAATAAGATTTTCATTTCAGTCCATACTGGTAAAAAACAAACAAACAAACAAACAAACACTAGGAAGCACATTTAGAGCACACTGCAGCATTTTTAGGTAGCTGTACTTAGACTGGGGAAATCACCAGGGACCTGCTCATGAGCTGTTGGCTGGCACAGGAAGGGTGCTGCTTGCACATTTCTACTTTATACAATTGATCTCTTTTAGAAGAATTTGCCTCCTTCTTTCCACAGAAGATAACGGGGGGAAGAGGGTTGAATACAATTCAAAATACTGTATCATAGTAAGAGTTTTTGGTTATAATAGTTGTAAGGCATTGGAATAGGTCATCAGAGAAAGTGGACATTTTTCTTTAATAAGCAAACAGGTTATTGTGGGAAAATGGTGAGATAATACCTCTAAAATGTTTTAGTACACCTTAGCTCTCAATAACTGGTAGCTTTCATGATATTAACCTCTTGAGGCTGCTACATAGGTATTTTCTTTATAAAATATTGAGCACATCACTATTTCCTGCACATTGTCAATATGCCACACGGAAAAAAATCCACATGAAGGGATTTTTTTCTTTTTTTTGGTAATGAATATCCACTGTTTCTCCCTCAGCGTTGACCCAATTCAAGTAAAGATATTACCACTTGTTTCACGGAAGTAAAGAGGCAAAAAAAAAAAAAAAAAAAAACACTTGTGAATCCAACAAATGAGACACACAAAGTGATTTCACAGAAATGCTCAGTTAACTTCTAAGGATATTCAGACTCATCATTTATTAAACTTAAGTATATGTTGTTTTAAACATTAGTATCATCAGCAATTAAAAATATCCACAATAGGCTCAGCACCTATAGCTCAAGTGGCTAAGGTGCCAACCACATACACCAGAGCTGACAGGTTTGAATCCAGCCTGGGCCCAACAAACTACAATGACAGCTCCAACCAAAAAATGGCTGGGTGTTGTGGTGGGCACCTGTAGTCCCAGCTACTTGAGAGGCTGAGGCAAGAGAATCACTGAAGCCCAGGAGTTGGAGTTTGCTGTGAGCTGTGACGCCATTACATTCTACTCAGGATGACAGCTTGAGGCTCTGTCTCAAAAAAAAAAAAAAAAAAAAAAAAAAAAACCCACAACAGAACATCAGCCTCAAAATATATGCAAGTTGAATAATTATTCCTTATCCAAAATGCTTGGCACCAGAATTGTTCTGGATTTCGAATTTCTCTCAGATTTTGGAATTTGTGCATATGCGTAAAAGGTATCTTGGGGGGTGGGACCCAAATCTAAACACAATATTAATAAATGTTTCATATATACCTTATATACATAGCCTAAAGGTAATTTTATCAAATATTTTTAAGAATTTTCTGCATGATACAAAATTTTGAATCATGTGAGGTTAGGTGTGGAATTTTCTACTTGTGATGTAATATTGGTGCTCAAAAAGTTTCAAACTTTGGAGCACTTCAGATTTTGGATTAGGGGTACTCAACTTGTAGCAGGGAAAAATTCATCTGATTATATCACATATTTTTTTCCCTGCTCAAATGAAAACTTTAAGAAGCCTAAAAATAATGAGTAACTTATTTTTTAACTTGGCCCACATAAATACCACCTCTGATATCTTATTTTCTTAAAAAATTTACTTTGTAATATTTAAAATATATAAAAAGGCACCAAGAATAATATGACAAAATATATGTACTTTCAGATTCGCCACTTAGATTATGAAATAGAACATTCCTAATACAATGAAGGCCTTCTGCACACCTTTCCTCAATAGCTCTCTTCTTTCCCCTCCAGAGATAAAAATCATATTTGATGTACATCTTTATATGATTTAAACAAATATACATATCTCAAAATAATTCATATCATTATTTTACAACTTGCTTTTGTTGATTTAGCTTGATGTTTGTGAATCCATACATATTTTTACATATAGTACATTTACATGGCAGAGACAGTGCTTACCAAATATTCCATATGCTTCCCTATGTTTCTCAGATCTTAGGTTGGAATCACTGGACCGTGAGCAGAAATGAAGTGTGTCATGTTGGGTAGTTAAAAGCACCACCCATTTCTTCCCCTTCTTCAGTGAATTCTTAAGCCAAGTATTCCAGATGGAGTAAGAACTACTTACTCCAGGGGTAAGAACACGGAAGCTTCATCAGCCTGGACTGTGAGTGAGGTATAGCAGAGCCCCTTGCTAACCTATGCTGGACTTGTAATTCTGTTATGCTAAAACACATAACACAAATGGGCAGATAACAGACTTCTTGGGAGTAGGCAAAAGCAGTGCTATCAGTAGGGGATAGATTCAAAATCTTTTAAAATTACTTCTATGATTCTAGATTGGTACTTACTCTCACTTGCATGGAGAAGGAAATCTAATATTCTAGTTTTTATTTCCTTTGAAGCCTACTGTACTGACAATACTTTCAGAGTAATGATACATGCTCATGAACTATTTCAGGAATGTTAGTTTTGTCTCCTCAACTAGGTTGTATGCTCTTTGAGAATCACGTCTTCTCTAATTCTGTACCCGACACTGCATCTTACATAGGTCTACACAGGTATGCTGTAATGACTGGTCTCTTGGATTACTGGAAGGGTGAGGACTAATATTTGACGCCTACTTTGTATAAGGCACCTTGCTTGGTACTTGAAATGAGTTATTTTTGATCTTTGTGATTTCTACCATAGAGATGGGAATATTAAGGTTAAGTAACTTTTCTTTGGTCACAGAACTAGAAGATGAAGGGTGTGGGAAGGGCAGTTAAAACCAGTCTATTTGCCTCCAAGTTTTTGCTTTTTACTGACTAAACTGAGTAAACTGACCAAACTGCCCTACATTCCTAGTGTAGGCTTCCAAAAATAGCTTTTGTTCATGAATTTTGCAAACATCAAAATACTTTTTGAGGGGCGGCACCTGTGGCTCAGTGGGTAAGGCACTGGCCCCATAAACTGAGGGTGGTGGGTTCGAACCTGGCCCCAGCCAAACTTCAACAAAAAAATAGCTGGGTGCTGTGGTGGGTACCTGTAGTCCCAGCTACTCAGGAGGCTGAGGCAAGAGAATCACCTAAGCCCAGGAGTTGGAGGTTGCTGTGAGCTGTGATGCAACAGCACTCTACCAAGGGTGATAAAGTGAGACTCCGTCTCTGAAAAAAAAAAAAGAAAAAGAAAAAATACTTTTGGGGAGGTCTCTCCCACCTTTTCTCCTCCATGAGAGGGACCCAGTTCCAACTCCCTTTGGAAGTGCTCTAAACTTTCTCTTAAAATATTTTTTTTGTTTGAGACTTCTCAGAGTGCAAGATTGTTGGGTCTTACCTTGATCACCTCTGGAGTCTGCTGAATCAAAACCATGGAAGTAGGATCTTTGGCTTTATCACCAACAGGACTTCTACAGACTGATAAACTGGCCTGAGAGGAAGTTGTTAAGGTTTCCTGTAAAATTTGCATCATTTCCTGTTCTTGTGATAGGCTTCCTCTGCCTGATTTGCATTCAACTAATTCTTGAGCAAAGTCTTCAATGCTTTCCAGAATTCGCAGTAAGAGGGCTCTATCCTCTTCCTCTATTTTGTGTCCATTGGTTTCAATAATCCTTGTCAGACAGGAAGGTGAGACTTTTTCCACAGGTTTAGATTTGGATTCCAGATCTATAGGGGTCTGACCAGTCAACTGACTATGACTATTTAAAGAATTAGAGTTTTTACTCTTGGCAAGTGGCTCTCTTAAAGAAGTTTCCATCTTCTGCGAAAAAGATTCCAAATCCATCAGCAATTTATCTATCTCTTCCTGGCTATTAAAATTCATAAAATCTTTCTGGTCTCCCCTTGCAACTTTAGGACTTTGTGATTTACAGTCTTCCTGAGATAGATGAACAAATGGTTTTTCCAATATGTTACCAATTTCATTTTGCACTGAGGCAGGACATTTTTTAAGATGAGTATTGTGTTCTGAAAATTCTGTTCTATGTTCATTTTTCTTCAACGACTCCTGACTGGGTCCATTCTCTGTCTTTTGTCCTTTATCTAATGCCTTCTTTTCATCTGATTCTTCTTCAATATAAAGTGTTTCGATTAAGTCATCAGAAGAAACAGTTTCTAAAGGATTCATGGTTAATGACTGTGACTGAAGCTTGACAGGTTTTAGAGTTCTGGGATCATTTACCTCTAAGTTATATAAGGAGTTTGTGGAGTTGTTTAGAATGGATTTTACAGAGTCCATTTTCTTAAAATTTTGCTTGTCATCTTGCGATTCAATAGTCTGAAATTGTCCAGAGTTAGGAGCTGAGAGCTGGACAACATCTTCATATTTAGGGGGTTGTTCATTGCCAAATATTGGTGAGAAGGGAGTCAATTGTAAGCTTGGCAGATTACTGACCAGTTCTGTTAAATCTATGGCCTCAGTATTTCCAGATGGCATGAATTCAAATGGTAACTTTTTCAGGTAGGATGCTAACCTAGTCATTACATTCATATAGACAGTTTCAGAGCTAGCAACTGTATCATTACCACTTCCTTCATGGAGGCTACCTCCTGACTTTTTCTTTATGCACTGTTTTATGATGTCTGTGCATTTTTTCAAATCCTCAGAGCATTTCAGCAAGATATCCAAGCACATCTTTATGTCTGTCCCAGAAGAAAAATTATCTATTTTATGTTTTTCTAAAATCTGAGTAACCAAATCTTCTTCAGAGAAGTTTTGAAGAAGCATAGAAACCAGGTTTGTATCAAGTGAGTTTCTATGGGACAAAGATTTTTCTTCAACTGAGGAACTCCGTAGTAAACCAAATGATGGGGAGTTCCCATCATTGTTGTATTGGCCACAGAGCAAGTCAAAATCAACTGACCTCCTATTAAATGAGTCAGATTTAACTTTCCTTCCCTTTCTATAAGCAGCATGGTTAGAATTTTTGAGTTTTTCAAGGGAAAATTCTTTTATTTTTCCACTAGCAAAACTGATTGCTTCCCCTGCAATGTCCTTTAAGTTACAGGCATTCTGAAATGTAGAGCTTCTCTTGACCTTGGGTAAGCCTGTGAGGGCCTGATGAGGATAGTCATCTTCAACTGAGGAAAGCCCATTCTCGTGGGGTAGAAACATAGAGTTCAGACCCGAATCTTTGAATGGAGACACAGGGATGTGCAAGAGGTCTGCACAAACACTATGATGTACCACAATGCAGTCAACTCCATGTGTGAAAGTGTGGCAGGTTTCAGTGCAATAATGTATAGCTTGCTCAAAACGTCGGTCTATCACCACACTGCTATAGTGGTTCACAGTACTAACCACAAGTCTGTAAGTTGCTGCCATAATATCAAATCCACTTAGTGGCGGGTCTTGTAATTTTCAAGAACTAGTTTCAAGAAAATTTTCCTAAATGGCACTTAACTGAAAATATATTTAATGACAAAGTTCAGTGGTGTTTTGCAAATATAATGACTCTTCCCAAGAAAGAAAACCATCTAAATTTGAGGTCTGTTAACTATTAGGATACAGTAGCTCTGCACATGGGTGCTCTTATTAGCAAATCTCATAATTTAATTAATTGTGCTTTTTAGTTTTATTTAGTTATATCGTGATACCACAGAATTATTTTTATCAAAAAATATCCTCTTTTAGTTCTTCAACAGTTCTACACGTAGAAATTAATTGCCATAAATGTATTGTCTTAAATCTTAGTTGGCAGTATGGAAGTATTTAGATAATTGTGTCCTCCAAAGGTTTAAATGATCCATTTTTCCATGAATGACAAAGAGAAACCTATAATAAAAAAAGAAAATTAAAAGAAAACATGATTTATTATTACTGGAACTTTTAATTTCCTCTTTCTTTACATCCCATATGCAACAGATCACCAAGCCATACCACTGATTGCAGATACTCGTACCTTTATTTTATCATGTCCTATAATCCTTACTACTTAGAGTAGTAGTATCTCAATTCTGCCTTGTTACAATTGCCTCCAAGCTGACATTTCTTTTCCCATTCTCCTTGCCACCTTATGACACTTGCTAGTTTAGATTTAGACATCATCCCTCACACCTCAAAAATTCCTATTACTGATGTCCATCATGGATCACGGCAGGTTTAACCCTTCTGACTCACTTTCAAGTCCTTCAACATCTGTTCTCATCCATCTATAACCAGATTTTCTACTACTCCCCTGCACCAATCTTTCACTTCCATCAACCTAGTCTTCTCAAAGACTGCCAACTGATTCCGAAATTTCCTCTACACTTGGAAATTATTCTCTGATGACCCACTCTTTTCTGTCCTTTCTTTTTTGGGGAGACAGAGTTTCAAGCTGTTGCCCTGGGTAGAGTGTGATGGCATCATCATAGCTCACAGTAACCTCCACCTCTTGGGTTCAAGCAATCCTCTTGCCTCAGCTTTTTCTATTTTTAGTAGAGAAGAGGTCTCAATTTTTTTTTTTGGGGGGGCAATTTTTTGGCCGGGGCTGGGCTTGAACCTACCACCTCCAGCATATGGGGCCAGTGCCCTATTCCTTTGGGCCACAGGCACCACCCAGAAGAGGTCTTGCTTTTTGCTCAAGCTGGTCTCAAACTCCTGAGCTCAAGCAATCCACCACCGGCCTCGGCCACACAGAGTTCTAGGATTACAGGTGTGAGCTACTGCACCTGGCTGACCCTCTTTTTTTACTGAGAGAAAAACAACCTGATTATTGCTTTTGATCCCATCTCCCAAATCCCACCCTATGCAACTCTCTTTTTCATCTAGTATATAGAATTTACTTAATCATTCTTTAAAAAAAAAAAATGGCCTTTAAAACATGTTATAGTTGCTTTCTAAAAAGATTCTGTCAGTGTATTCATTTAATTGACAAATACTGAATGCCTACTATGTGCCAAACTCTTTCTACATGCTACGGATGCAAGAGCACAAGGTCCCTGTTCCTTACAGAGCTGACAATCTAGTTGGAAGAAGAAAAACAACATGTAAGTTAAAAATAAAAGAGAGCAAGAGTTTAGAAAGGCTGGGAGGGTGCTGTTTTATAAAGGAAAGTTAGGTAAGACCTCACTGAAATCTGAACAGAGGCCTGAAAGAGAAGGAGCAGGCCAAGAGGCCCTATGAGGTAAATCATCTTAGGCACAGTAACCATAAGTACAAAGGCTCTGATGTGTAGCATGATTGATTTACTAGAAGAATGACAAAGAGACTATGTCAAAGAGTCTGGCTAGAGCAGAGAAAGTATGGGACAGGACAGTATGGGAGATGAGGTCAGGAAGAAAAGGTGGGAGTCAAAATCATGAAGGGTCTGTAGACCACTATGATAAAACTGGCTTTAACCCTGAGTGAGTGGGTAAACAACTGGTAGCTATTGAGCAGAGGAATGACATGTTCAGATTCACATTTTACATTGGTAACCTTGGCTATAGGGAAACAAGTTAGGGGCTATTGTAATAATTCAGGCAACAAAGCTGGGAGGCTTGAACCAGTATACTAACAGTGGAGATGCTAATATTTCAAAGCTATAGCCAATATGATTTGTTGAAGGATAGAATGTGCAATGTTACTGTGTCAAGGATGGTGCAATAAGGCAATGATAGGAAGGAGATAATGATAGAAATGAAGCAGACTGTCAATTTCACCACGCTATCACTAGCTCTGGTGTTTCAACAATAAAAATCTTTCCCCATTTAGTAACGAGAAAGCAGTACTTCCTTGTTTTCACATTTTATTTCTTTAATCACAGAAAGCGGTTTGTTCTTTGGTAAACTGTCTATTCTTGTTCTTTGCCCATTTAGGTATGAGGGACTAAAACAGAAACAATTAATACAATTAATTCATGAAATAACATTTCTTGTGCTGAATTCTTATATGGGTTAGATTATATTTCTTGTTCTTTGGATCCAATAATTACTCTGCTTTTGTGCCAGTATACCCTATTATAATTATTGTTTACTTATTAAGTTTTACTACCTGGCATTTCTTCCTATATCCCTAATTGTAATTCTTTTCTCACCCTCTAAGTGTTCTTTGATGGTCTTCCAGATGAATTGTTGAACCATCCATTTTAATAAAAAATCCCACTGGAATTTGATTACAATTGCAATAAACTTCAAATTATTTTGAAGTAATACCAATATCATTACAATATTCATATTTCCAGACAGGAAGATATAAATTTTTTTCTATTTATTTATTTAGAGACAAGGTCTTTCTCTGTCACTCAGGCTGACGTGCAGTGGTATAATCAGAGCTCACTGCAATCTCAAACTCCTACCTCAAGCTCCCTGGTAGACAGGACTACAAGTTCAGGCCATTCTGCCTGGCTAAAAAAAAAAATTTTTAAAGACACTGAGTGTCACTATATTGTCCAGGCTGTTTTCAAACTCCTGGCCTCAAGCAATCCTCTTTATGGTTTTCTTCAGGTAGGTCACATCTCATTCTTCCTGTCTTTCAGTATTTTAACTCTGTTGCTGTATAAATGCATCTTAAACTACTGTCTTATCCTCCACATCTCAGACAGTGGCTTTATCATTGTTTTATTTTGTTTTTTAAATAAATTCTAGTGGTTTGATCCAAATCCCGTTACAGTTGTATAAAGAAATAAAATTCTGTACTTATATTAAAAAACAAACAAAAAAACAAACATAAAGCTAGATACCAGGCTGGGCGTGGTAGCTCACATCTGTAATTCCAGCACTTGGGAGGCCGAGGCAGGTGGATTGCCTGAGCTCATGAGTTTCAAACCAGCCTAAGCAACAGTGAGACCCCATCTCTAAAAATAGTCTGGCTTTGTGGCAGGCACTTGTAGTTCCAGCTACTTGGGAGGCTAAGGCAAGAGGATCCCTTGAATCCAAGAATTTGAGCTTGCTGTAAGCTGTGATACCATGGCAGTCTACCAAGGGTGACAAAGTGAGACGTGAGACTCTGTCTCCAAAAAAAAAAATAAAATAAAATAAAAATAAAAAAGAACACACAAACTAGATACCACACAGGATGGATGAAGCTAAAGCAGAAAAAGTTCAACAGTAAAAGAAGTGCCCAGAAATTCTTAAGTGAAAATACAAAGCCAAAGAAAGCAGATGTTACGGAGCAAATGAAAGAGAACAGACTAATGGAAGGAATTACGTTTCCACATCCAAAACACAAGGAAGAAATGGCACCTTTTCAGAAATCCAAGATTTTGAAAGTGCTTTTGGGTATGGATAAAAGGAATGGTAAACATAAAGGAAACCTGTTGAGAAAGTAGAGCAGGATAACTAGATGAGAGATATTGAGACTACTTCCTAATAGAACTGATAAACCTGGCCCAGAGGCAAAATGTATTGAGCATTAGAAAATTTAAATATCCAGACACACTTATTAAAACATGTGTCAGGCAAATTCTTAAACTAATATAAGAACAATTATGTTTCTTTTGAAATTTGAGAAAATAAAGAGGGTATTTCTCCAGGCCTGTATATAATCAAAACAACTGGTTGACAAGGTAATATGACAGAAAGTACAAGAATGTATTCGTGTTATGTTAGAATTTGAAACAGTAAAAGGAAGAGAGTGCACTGGCTAAAGTCAGACATGCGCTGCCCAATACAGCTTCCTATACAGACAGAAATTCTCCATCAGCATGATCTGATATGGCTGCATTAGGCACATGGGGCAGTTGGGAACAGAATGAGGTCAGTGTAACTAAAGTACCAAATTTTTATTTTACTTAATATTAAAAAATAATTTTAATTTTGAAATCATTTTAAATTCACATAGGAGTTGAAAAAAATTATACACAGGAGGTCCTGTGAACCCTTTCCCCACTTTCTCCCAATGATAACATAACATGATAATGGTAACACCTTAAGTCACCACAGTACAATAATCAAAACCAGGAAACTGACATTGGTACTAGCAAATACAGACCTTACTCAGATTTCACCAGTTTTACAAGCACTCACTCCTTCCTCTCCCTCCCTCCTTGCCTCCTGTAATAACTACCACCATAATCAGAATACAGAACTGTAGCATCACTCCTCAAAAAATCCCTCATACTACCCTCTTGTAGTTACATCCTTGCCCCAACTGTAACCTCTATTCTCCATCATTATACTTTTGTCATTTAGAAAACGTTCTGTTATGAAATTGCATGGTATGTAACCTTTTGAGATTGGCTTCTTTGACATAATGCAACGTTTCTGAGATTCATTCTCATTAATGCACATGAAGATGGCTGACTACAGACTTCAAATGCCAGTTCTCAGAAGAACCAAAATCATAGGTGAACAATCATAAACAAAATATCAAGGGGAAAGTACTACAGTGTAGTGGAGAATCCACAGGAAGAAACTAAGGCACAGAAAAAGAAGAAAGCAAGAGGCTGGCAGATACTGACAAGGAACCTGAGTGACTTAGTATTTCCACCAAAGGAGAGGTGGGAGTATTTTTAGCTCCCCTTGTCCCTGTGGCAGACCATCAGTATCTAAATTGGAAGGGTGCTCTTCCACCTTGTGAATCTAGACAGGACTGGGAAACTATTCCTAAAATAAAGACATTTATGAGGTCTGACAATTAAATTCATGAACTCATCTTAGAAAAAGTGCTATACACTTCCTTGCTGAATATCACTAGTCACCTTTGAAGTACTCTCCTTAGGAAACTGCACTGATGCCAGCTCCTAGTCTACCCTTCAAAGCAATTTCAGAACTCTTTTCCTGGAATGGCCATCAAAGCTGTCATCCTATTACCCCTAATGTCCTGACTATCATCAAAATGTCTTCCTTTCAATATTCCCTTTATCTTTGTTGGTTTTTTTTTTTTTTAATTTTATTATTAATTATTTAACTCTAGGGCTTAAGTGATTCTCTTGCCTCAGCCTCCCAAGTAGCTGGGACTACAGGTGCCCACCACAACACCTGGCTATTTTTGTTGTTGTTGTTGTTGTCATTGATGCTTAGTAGGCCCCAGCTGGGTTTGAACCCACCAGCCTTGGTGCATGTGGCCAGTGCCCTAACCACTGAGCTACAGGCACCAAGCCCCCTTTATCTTTCGGTAAAGAAAAAAGCCACTGGGTGCCAGATCAGATGAGCAGGGAAGGTGTTCCAATACAGGTACTGTATATACTCGAGTAGAAGCCGAGTTATAAAGCCGAGTATATACAATATTTGTTTTCTGGCTAAAATCTCCCTCACAGACAGTGCTATGTGAGGTGGTACATTATTATACTGCAAGAGTCATGAGTTGTTGGCCAAGATCAGCAGTTAAGATTTTACTGTTTCACTACTGATGTTTGCTTGGTCTGCTATGCTTCCCACAGTCAGACAATTTTGACATATAATTGGACAAATTTTGCAATGTTATGGTCAATTCTACTTGTTACTGGCCACCTTGACCTCTCTTCACCAGTGATGCTTTCTCTCCCCTCAGAAAATGTTTAATCCATTTCTACACTGCTGTTTTCATAATCATAGGATTATCCCTATGAACTTGGACTAACATGTCCCTGATTTCACTTCCACTCTTGCCAAGTTTAACAAGAAATTTATGAATGTTTCTTCATTGCTCTAATTAAAGCTCTAGCATTCTTGTGATGACACACAAAAACACGCAACAATGGCTCGGCACCTGTGGCTCAGGCGGCTAAGGCGCCAGCCACATACACCTGAGCTGGAGGATTTGAATCCAGCCTGGGCCGGCCAAACAACAATGACGGCTGCAACCAAAAAATAGCAGGCTTTGTGGCGGGTGCCTGTAGTTCCAGCTACTTGGGAGGTGGAGGCAAGAGAATCGCTTGAGCATAGGAGTTGGAGGTTGCTGTGAGCTGTGATGCTACAGCACTCTACCCAGGGTGACAGCTTGAGGCTCTGTCTTAAAAAAACACTCAACACTAATGAACACCACTCAACAAGACACTGCCACACGTTGACACCGATATACCCATGAAATACTGATATACCAAGGTTATAAACCCTTACTGAGCTATTCATATAGTTCTGCTAACATAAGCGCATGGTGGCAAGATAATGAACTTAACTGTTAGACTTTGGTATATACATAATTTTGAAGGATTGATGAGAGTGAGTTAGACAAAACGGAAGGGGAGAATACTCCAGGCAGAGGGAAACACATATGTGAAGGTGCAGAGGCATATCATGGCATAGTAAGTCCAAAAGCACAGGGAGTTCCAGCTGGTTTTGCTGGGGAGATGAAAGTACAGAGGCAAAAAGAGAGGAAACTAGAGCAACAGGAACTGTTAACACTGACTGTGAACTTTATTCTGAATACTATGGAAAAAACAAAAACTTCTAGGATAGGGAGTAACATAAATGAGATTTATGTTTCAGAAAGATCATTCAAGCAGCTAAGGAGATGCAAGAGGAACCTGATTGAAGACTACTGTAATAAACATGTAAGAAGTAGTGAGAATCTAAGTAGGTAGGTGGCAGTAGTTATACAGATGAAGGCATTGATTAGACAGTGTGGATGAGGGAGTGTGAGGGGAAAAATCCACAGTACTGCATAATATTCCATGTTGTATTATGCAGCCTTAAAGAAAGATGGAGACTTTACCTCGTTCATGTTTACATGGATGGAGCTGGAACATATTCCTCTTAGTAAAGTATCTCAAGAATGGAAGAAAAAGTATCCAATGTACTCAGCCCTACTATGAAACTAATTTTTGGCTTTCATATGAATGCTATAACCCAGTTATAACCTAACAATATGGGGAATGGAGAGAGGGAAGGGAGGGAGAGGGGACGATGGGCGGAGGGAGCGTGATTGGTGGGATTACACCTGCGGTCCATCTTACAAGGGTACATGTGAAATTTAGTAAATGTAGAATATAATTATCTTAACACAATAACTAAGAAAATGCCAGGAAGGCTATATTAACCAGTGTGATGAAAATGTGTCAAACTGTTTATAAAACCAATGTATGCTGCCCCATGATCACATTAATGTACACAGCTATGATTTAAAATTAATTAAAAAAAAAAGAAAAAAGAAAAATCCACAGTGAAACGTGAGGGAGGAATCTTGGGTTTCTGGCTTGAGTACTTTGAAACTAGTATTGCTACTTCTAAGACAGAATTTTTGTTTTATTGGAGGGGTGGCTGTAGAAAAGACAAAAAGCTTTATTCTGAATGTGTTGAAGAGGTACCTGTGGAACATCTCAATGGTGATGAATGGATGAAATGTGTATATTAAAACTAGAGGTTGGCTCGGCACCTGTGGCTCAAGCAGCTAAGGCGCCAGCCATATCCACCTAAGTTGGTGGGTTGAAATCCAGCCTGGGCCTGCCAAACAACAATGACGGCTGTAACCAAAAAATAGCTGGGCGTTGTGGTGGGCGCCTATAGTCCCACCTACTTGGGAGGCTGAGGCAAGAGAATTGCTTAAGCCTAGGAGTTAGAGGTTGCTATGAGCTGTGATGCCACGGCACTCTACGAAGGGTGACAGCTTGAGGCTTTGTCTCAAAAAAAAAAAAAAAAAAAAAAGAAAACAAAAAAACAAAACATAAAACTAGAGGTCAAAGGAAAGATCCAGGTTGGAGATACAGCTCTGAGAAGTTACTAAGGCTGACAGCATTAACTGAAGGGAGCTCTGGCAGAGGACAAAGTTGGGATCACTGACATTTATGGGTTAATCAGAGGAACAAAATTCTTAACGAGAACCTAAGAAAAAAGAGACAGAAAGGTAACAAGGAAACTAGAACGAAGTAGTTTTATGAAAATTGAAGAAAAGACTTTGAAACTGGAGGTCATAAGCATTAGATGCTACTAAGAGGTCCAGGAAAAAACAAAAATTACCCACTGGATTTGTAAACACCTTAACAAGGGCAACTTCAGGAAGTCAGTGTCAAATAAGGGTGTAAGTATAAGTAGACTATATTTTCTATCAGTGGCTTTTGTTTAGAAAAAAAAAAAAAAAAGGAGGGCTATAAAATGGTAGCTAGAAGAGAATAGAGTTATGAAATTTTTTCTCAAAGGATAGAAGATACACTTGAGCTTGTGTGCATACTAAAGAGAAAGATCCATAAGCTTCAAGGAGGCGTTCCCAGGAAGACAGGAGGAAAGAAATCAATGGGATAAATTTACAGATGGAAGAGGAAGAATTTAAAGGATTTCCTTTCCATGATAGCTTCTGTTTTTCTCAGTGAAATTGATGGAAAAATTATTTATTAAAGTTTCCAGGAAAGAAAGGGTGTTATGGGAAGAGAATAAAAATCTGAAATAGATGCTAATACAAATGAGGAATATGATTAAGAACAGGCGAAAGCACAGAGAGATACTGAAACATTCAGCAAGACTGACACAGAAGTGGGGATGTGAATGGGTGGATTGATCCATGGCTTCTCATGAAAAAGAAGCAAGAGATTCAAGAGTAAGAATGATAAGTACTTACAGGAGAATTATGAGGTAATATGTTTATTGGTTAAATAATGTTAAGTAGAAAGAAGCAAAGAAGAGAAAAGTCTTTCGCCATTTACTAAAGATCTCTCACTGGAAGACATGTTTCTGCAATAAACTTTGACTCTAATCATTAAATTATCTAACGAATACCTTACTGCATATTAGTGGAGACTTCATTAAATCATCTGAGATGGAAGTAGAAGGTCTATTTTTTTAATCAGGCTTCTTTCAAAAGTTGTCAAAGATAAAACAGCCTCTATTAACTTTTAAGCAAAATAAATATGATGACAAAAAAAATTTAAAAGAAGAAATTCCTAAAGTTTTTCACAAAAAAGATAGTACTTTTTTATTTACTTATTTTGTTGCTGTAGCAAAATTAGCAATAAAAGGCAGTACTTTTGAAAGAAAAGTTTGGTTATATACATATTTTAATTTCATTTTTTATTTTTTATTTTAGATACAGGTCTTGCTACATTGCCCAGACTGGACCTGAACTCCTGGGCTCAAGTGATTTCTCACATCAGCCTCCCAAGTACCTGAGACTACAGACATACATCACCATGTTTGTCTTTATAAATATATATTTTTAAAAGCAGCAGCCTTCAGGCTCGGTGTCCATAGCACAGTGGTTTCAGCGCCAGCCACATACACTAAAGGTGGTAGGTTTGAACCAGGCCTGGGTCAGCTAAACAATGACAACTGCAACAAAAAATAGCTGGGCATTGTGGCAGGTGCCTGTAGTCCCAGCTACTTGGGAGGCTGAGGCAAAAGAATTGCTTAAGCCCAAGAGTTTGAGGTTGCTGTGAGCTGTGATACCACAGCACTCTACCAAGGGTGACACAGTGAGACTCTGTCTAAAAAAACAAACAAACAAACAAAAAAAACCCAGTAGCCTTCAAATAATAAAAAAAAGAGAAAGTCTTGATGCAAGAATCACATTAATTATTAAGCTATTTTTCAATTCTAAAATACACTGTTTGGACATTTTATAAAATGTCACTGAAATGGTGACACATCTTTTAACGGGTAGCATCTTAAATGTCTATGGGCCAGGCAGAATTTTGACATGGTTAGTTATCATTTACCAACACCTAGTAAAATCAAAATATTACCACTATAAAAAGCATGCAGAATAACTTGGCAAAAAGTTCCCAAAGAGCATTGCAAAACATTCTTCTAAGAAATTCTTCATCACTAAATGGCATAGAAGATGATACTGTAGGAGGAAATAGGAACATACATGGTTCTAAATTGGAAAAGTTGCCTCTTTGCCTATTCGCCATGGCAATGGAGGCCCGTTTGCTATATGATAAATGTATCCTGCTTTGTAAACTTTATTCTGTAAACCTATCTTTCTCTTCCTCAATAAACTTTCACACTTGCCTAAAAAAAAAAAAAAAAAAAAAAATCAATCAACAAATAAATATTAATAGAAAAGTTGTTTTTACTTATTTGACAATGTGAATGTTACTTTCTTTGCATTATTATTATTATTGCTTAATATTTCGATGTAGCAATTGTCTAATTCCTTTTCTGAATGTATTTATGTTTGTCCCTTCTTTAGGTTTTTGTTTCTAGTCCTTATCTTAAACATTGTTATTGTTATTAAATTTTAAGCCTTTTTAATTTTGTGAAGGCAAAAAAATGGAATCCTAATAAACACATGTATATGTAAAAATTAAAAAAAAAAAGCTGTTCTGAGTTAGGATATGAATTGAAGAAATTCTAGAAATACTTTAACCAATTTTCCCTATGTTTTATTTATATATGCATAAGAGTGGTATATAATTAAAAATATCTGTTAAGGGCTGTGCCTGTGACTCAGTGAGTAGGGCGCTGGTCCCAAATACCAAGGATGGTGGGATCAAACCCAACCCCAACCAAACTGCAACAAAAAAATAGCCAGGGTTTGTGGCGGGTGCCTGTAGGCCCAGTTACTCAGGAGGCTAAGGCAAGAGAATCGCCTAAGCCCAGGAGTTGGAGGTTGCTGTGAGCTGTGTGATGCCACGGCACTCTACTGAGGGTGATAAAGTGAGGCTCTGTCTCTACCCAAAAAATAAATAAATAAATAAATAAAATCTGTTAATGTAATTCTAGTAGAGCTCTTTCAAGAAGTAAAAAAATTTTAAATGATAAGCATTATATTATAAAATGAGTGTTTTACAATCTTAGATACTATAAATATGGTAAAACTTTTCAGCTGGTCTAAGCATCTGCTATAGTCTGCATTCTACCCCTGATGTAACAGACTTTTTGAGAAATTATAATTATTCTGAATGTTTATATGTATTCCATCTCAATTCCTGTTGTATGCTAACTGCCTACCCCTCAGGCCTTTGCCTCTTCTGGTTCTTTGATCCTTGCAAAGGACCAGAGTCTGTTTTCCCAATTTCTAGCTAATCGGTTCACATATATCTTCAGAGTTAATTCTACAAATATTTATTAAGCATTTACTATCACTTCTACTTTAAGCAGATTACAAGTATTCTAAAAGTATTTTCCAGTGGCTCCTGGAAAACTCCTCCATAGTAAATTGCTAAATGGCAATTCCTAATGAAGCAAACCTTTTGTGAAAGAAAGGTTCAAAAGCAGAAGACAAGAAAAGTTAGGAGGAAGAGAAACTGGATTTTCAAAGATGAGAGACTTGCCAGGTAAAGAAAGGATTGGACTGGGCCTTGTAAGCAAAAACAAATTCTACAAAGGCACAAAGATATGAAAAGGCTTGTGTGTTCGGAGAAATATAAGGAATTTGGTATTGTTGAAGTTAAGTATGTGCATTTCCCCCCAAACAGTATGAACAAGATACAAGAATGAAAATCCCATTTTTTTTTTTTTTTTTTAAATTAAATCATAGCTATGTACATGGTATGATCATAGGGCATCATACATTAGTTTCACAGACCGGTTGACACGTTTATATCACACTGGTTAACATAGCCTTCCTGGCAATTTCACAATTGTGTTGAGACATTTACATTCTACATCTACTAAGTTTCACATATACCATTGTAAGATGCATCACAAGTGTATTCTCACCAATCCCCCTCCTTCCACCCCCCTCCCTCCCCTCCCTTTCCCCCTTCCCCCTATTCCTAGGTTGCAGATGGGTTACAGCATTCATGTGGAAACCCTAAATTAGTTTCATAGTAGGGGTGAGTACAAACCCTAACCCTAACCCTTTTACTTTCTGTTGAGCCTGGTGATTGATGACCCTGTTTGCAGCTGGTCTGCATAAAGTCCACTTATGTCTCCTGCCCTCTTGGGGGTGTCTCCTGCTATCTTGGGGTGCCTCCTGCCCTCTGGGGGGTGTCTCCTACCCTCTGGGGGT
>CAUYPK010047649.1:0-21902 GCA_963574355.1 Loris lydekkerianus
TTGCTAAGTCATGGAAAAAGCCCAAGTGCCCATAAATTCACAAATGGATTAATAAATTGTGGTATATGTACACCATGGAATATTATGCAGCCTTAAAGAAAGATGGAGACTTTACCTCTTTCATGTTTACAAGGATGGAGCTGGAACATATTCTTCTTAGTAAAGTATCTCAGGAATGGAAGAAAAAGTATCCAGTGTACTCAGCCCTACTATGAAACTAATTTATGGCTTTCACATGAAAGCTATAACCCAGTTACAACCTAAGAATAGGGGGAAGGGGGAAAAGGAGGGAAGGGAGGTGGGAGGTGGGCAGAGGGAGGGGGATTGGTGGGATTACACCTGTGGTGCATCTTACAAGGGTATATGTGAAACTTAGTAAATGTAGAATGTAAATATCTTAACACAATAACTAAGAAAATGCCAGGAAGTCTATGTTAACCAGTGTGATGAAAATGTGTGAAACGGTCTATAAAACCAGGGTATGGTGCCCCATGATTGCATTAATGTACACAGCTATGATTTAATAATAATAATAAAAAAATTGGGAATGTCTAACCTACAAGATGTGTAATAATAGGCAAGAAATCTGTAATTCCTCAATTTCTTCAGTATTCAGAGTGCCTCAGTTTATAGGGAAAGATAAATCCTTTATAATAAGCCTGCTTTTCTCCTAAAGGAGCTGAATTAGGAAAGAAGAAAGAAAGGATAAGACTGAGATAATAATTTCCCACAAACATCTTGAAATTCTGTTTTTAGCTATGACAGGAATCAATTTTAGTAATGTATGCATATTCCCAGCCTTTATCCTTATTACACCTTTTAAGAATCATGGGTTGTTGGCATGCTGATGCTACGGTATTAAATGGAGAGAAGAATTTAGATAAAGTGAAAACATTAAATGTATTTATATATGAAAGGCAACAGATTTACTCCCAGAAGAGTAGAGGAAAGAGACTAGAAAGACTGAAAACCTACATAAGGGGGGTTGTCTGGGGGATTAAAAAGAGAGAGGGGAGAGATAGGAGGAAGCTACCATGAATGAATGGGCAGACCAATGCCTAAAAGAGAACTTTGAAGTCTTGCTCCCTGTTGAGATACAGTTCTTCTTTACTACTTCATGGAAGACTTCAGAAAATACAGTCATCCTTTTGTATCCACAAACGATTGGTTCCAGAACCTGGAACCAAAATATTAGGATGCTAAGTCCATGATAAGAAATGGCATAGTGCAAGTATGTCAAGCTGGCTAAGTAGAGGCCATCTTTTATTCTCCAAAAAGAAGAATTAAAATAGAGTAAATAATAGCACTTCAAATAGATCATCTAAAAGAGAACACTGGAATTCAAGAGCAATGTGAAAAGAAAACACCTAAGACAAAGAAAGAGAAGGCAATGGGGCATCCTGCTTGGCCAGAATTGACTGGGAACCTAGAAAGGCTCCTCTGTGAGAAAAAAAAAAAAAAAAAAAAAGGCTAAATGAGAGATTGTTCCCCAGTGCCCTATATCTGCACTGCAGGCTCCAGCAATTTTAGTTGTGGGAGAGCCCCTCGACCATTGCAAACTCTGAAACTAACATAAGAAGCTGCAAACTGCATGAAATCATTTCTCCAGAGAGGGAACTCATACTGGTTCTCACACACTCCCAGAGATCTAAGTGGCTCCACCATTTTGAAAGACCAGCCTCCCACAAACTAAATCCTGCCCTGGGGTCTAACAGATCCTGCCCCTCCATATCCCTAGAGCTCCACTGACATCTCTTACTGAAGCCACTGATGCCGTTGGCTGATGCTGCCAGGGACTGAATCACACCTCCATAGCAGTTGAACCACCCCCTTAAGCAGCCGGGTTGCTGTGCATTTGAACACACCCTGAGGAGAGATTCCCCTACCCATAGCCACTGCTGCTGCTGGCTGCTACCACCAGGGCTGAAGCCCAAGCCACTATCAGCAACTCCACCACCCTCCAATGAAGCTATTGTGCATTCACGTGCACTCTGAGGATAGGCTGTCCTGCCAGAAGACACTATCTGGGGCCAAAACACATCCTCCCCAGTTGCCTGCCTACAACTGCTACCACTAAAAACAACCCTGCCCTCTTCAGTAGACAGACTGCTGTATACTTGCTTGTATGCTGAGGACAGGCTCCCTTCACCCACTGTCACTATCCTCAACTATTGCCAACACCTAAGCACTCCACTTCAGGGTGTAGAGATCACCCTGTCCCTGCCCACCATTTCCATGCACACCACTGGGGCGCCTGAGGAAAGGCCTATCCAACCTGGATCCACCCTCCACACAGAAAACACATCCCAGTATTTCCCATACTTTCCAGGGCCCTTGGAACCTTGCCTTATCCACCACTGTTGGCACTTGAGCACTCTTGTGGGTCTAAGGATATTTCCACTCAGCCTGATGCTACCACCACAGCTGGCACCCACCTACACATTCCACCTACAGGCCTGGTGAGTGGCCAACCATCCTATTGCAGCCAATGCCAAAACCAGCACAAACTGTGTGGGAGCCAGAAGGTTGTCCTGCCGCTGCTACTGCTAGCAGTCATTCCACACCTACTTCCCAGGAACCCAAGGACCTACTCACCTTTCTGGGACATCACTGCCACTGCCAGCAACTGAGAAAGCTACCTAAGCCCCCAAATTTGCCCACCTGGATCTGCTAACACCAGTGCCAGAGTAAGTCACCCTGAGGCCCAAGAACAGGCACAATTAGCCCGTTGCTTCCACCACTAGAGCCTGAGAACTGGCCTATCTGGCATCTCCACCACTAGTAAAACTTTCATCAGAGCTTCTGGCATCAACAGCATCCTAGGCAACTGAAAACATTACAGATACCACTGATGCTGTTTATAGCTGAAAAATTCATAAGAAGACTACATTACTTCATGCAACCAGAATCAAAGACAAAGAGCCTTACTCAACCAAAACTATAGATAAAGCTTCAGGGAAAAACTCTTCCCTACAAAAATCCAAAAAATTGAAAGAAGAGACTGCTACTCTGGAGACACAGATCTTAATGTAATGGTGGAAGAAAAAAGATAAAGCAAGTATATATGGCACCTCCAAAATAACACTAAAATTATCCAGCAACAAACTTCAATGTAAAAGAAATGGATTAAATGAATGAAAAAGAATTCAAAATAATTATATTAAAGAAGCTTAGTGAGATACGAGAGAACCCAGATAAACAATACAAGAAAATCATAGAATTAAAAAAAAATCCAGGATGTATATAAGAAATTTGCCAGATAGATGGATGTCATAGTAAAGAACCAAATATAAATCCTAGAACTGAAGAATTCATTACACGAAAAAATATATGAGAGCTTCAATAATAGACTAGATGAAGCAGAAGAAAGAATTACAGAACTTAAAGATGGGTCTTTTGAAATAAACTAGTTAGACAAATATAAAGAGAATTAATACAAAAAAATGAAAAAAGTCTACATTGACATGAGGAATATCATAAAGCAATCAAATATTTGAATTTTTAGTGTTCCAGAAGGCAAAGAGAAGATCAAAGGGATAGAAAAGCAACTTAATGAAATAATAGTCCTAAACCTCCCAAGTCTTCCAATGGATTTAGAAATCCAGGTATAAGCAGTTCAGATATTCCCTAATTGATACAATCCCAAAAGGACTTCTCCATGACACATTATAATCAAAGTTTTAAAAGTCAAAGACAGAGAATTGTAAAAACATCAATAGAAAAGCATCTAGTTACTTATAAGGAAACCCTCATCAGATTAACAGTAGATTTCTCAGAAGAAATCTTACAGGTCAGGAGTGAGTGTAACAATATATTCAAAGTGCTGAAAGTAAAAATTGCCAGCCAAGGATACTATAACCAGCAAAGTTATTATTCATAAATAAAGGAGAAATATAGTTTTTCCAGACAAGCAAAACCTGTCCTACAAGAAATGCTTAAGAGAGTCCTACACTAGGAAGTGATAAGATGATATCTACTGTCATAAAAACACATAAGGTATAAAATCCACTGGTATAACAAACACACAAATGAGGAAGAAAAGGGACTCAAATAATACCATTACAAAATACCGCCAAATTACAATGACAATAAGAGTGAAGTGAAAGAACAAATCTATATACAAAACAACCAGAAGACAGAATGAATAAAAAAAAATAATATGACACAAGTATGTGCTGTCTACAAACAATTCACCTTAGCTCTGAAGACACACCTAGACCAAAAGTAAAGAGATGCATAGAACTATTCCATGAAAACAGGCACAAAATGTGAGCAGGGGTAGCAATATTTACATCAGATAAAACAGACTTTTAAGTCATAAATGGTAAAAGGAAATAAAGAAATTAATTGTTTGATAAAGGGATCAGGGCAGCATAAGGATATAACAATTCTAAACATGTATCCACGTTGGATACATTGATACATGTATTCAACACTGGAGTACTCAGATATATAAAGCAAATTAGATCTAAAGGGAGAGATAGACTCAAATGCAGTAATAGTTGGATACCTCTAAACCCCACTCTCAGTATCAGACAGGTCACAGACAGAATTTTAACCAAGAAACATTGGACTTTAACTATACTTTAGAGTAAATGTACCTAAAAGACATTTACAGAACATTTCCTCTGACGTCATCAGAATATGCATTTTTCATCAACACATGGAACATTCTCCAAGATAGACCATAGATTAGGCCACAAAATAAGTCACAGCAAATTTTCAAAAATAGAAATCATATCATATAGCTTCTTAGACCACAATGAGATAAAACTAGAAAGCAATAACAAGATGAACCTTGGAAAGATACAAAAACATAAAAACTAAACAACATGCTCCCGAATGGCCAGTGGGTGAAGGAAGAAATTAAAGAGGTCAAAAATTTCTTGAAACAAATGAAAATGAAAACAAAACATACCAAAACCTATTGAAGACAGAGAAAGTTGTGCTAAGAGGGAAGTTTGTAGCAATAAAAACCTACATCAAAAAAAGTAGAGAGATTTCAAATAAACAATCTAATAATCCACCTCAAGGAAGTAGAAAAGCAAGAACAAACCAAAGCCACAATTAATTGAAAGAAAGAAACAATAAAGACCAGAGCACAGCTAAATTAAATGAATACTCACAAAATAGAAAGAATAAATGAACTGAAAAAGTGATTTTGTGAAAAGATAAAAATCTTCTTTTGTTGCATCTTCCTTTTGGTATCAGGTCAATGATGGTCTCATAAAATAAATAAATGATGGTCTCAAAAAAATTGAAGAGGTGAGAGTTCTCCTTAATTTATTTTGTGAGATCAGCATTACCTTTATACCAAAACCAGGATGCAACAAAAGAAAAAAAATTATAGGCCAACACCAGTGAGGAACATATTATCTACATTTGAAACTTATGTTCCAATTCTTGCAGTCTTGTATTAGGCTGCAAAAAAATTATTTCCCCCAGATTTGATGGGTTATACTGGACATTTTATGATGCAAGATTTTTACTATGGAAATGCTATTAAAATAATAATAGTTAAACCTCACCTGAGTCATCTACTGTGGATACATGTTGTAATAAGATGGGAAAGAGAAAGGGACATCACTGAACAATGAAGGCTAGCAACATCAAATGCAAGGTAGTGAAAATTACAAGTTGTTTTTGTTCTTTATTCACAGTTTTCTTTTTTTTTTTCTTTTTCTTTTTTTTTTTTTTTTTTTTTCAGCTTCTGGCTGGGGCTGAGTTTTAACCTGCCACCTCTGGCATATGGGGCCAGCGCCCTACCCCTTTGAGCCACAGGTGCTGCCCCACAGTTTTCTATTTTTAAAAGGTGAGAATTTATAACTTTTAAAAATCATAAGAAAACAATGCATAAGTTTTTAAAAGCATGAGAAAATGAATCCATTAAAAATTAAATGTGAGTAAGATATCTACTTTGATAATTTTCAGAGAGTTCACTGATGCTACTGGGATTACTGAATTTAAGAACTCATTTTAGTAACTGGACCAATTCCTTTGTATTCTGGATGAGGCTACCAAGGTCAGAGAGGTCCAGTGCCTTGCTCAAGCTCACACATCAAATGAGTTGGCAGATAGGGACATGGAAATAGGGTTTCTTGGTGTTGCATCCAATATCTATTCCACTGTGCCCCAGTCAATTCCACATGCCCACCTTCACTAGCTACCGAAGACTGGATGTATGGCAGGATTACAATTGCAGGCTCCCTGTTAGTATTTTTTATGCTGTCAAATATAGCTATATTTTGTCACTCAAGCAACCCTGCATGATGATAAACACATCACTATTGTAAATGTCAGGATGGAAGATAGAAAGGCAGGATGTGCAGCAGCTGTCTTGCTGACTTATGTGGTAGAAGAGAAATACCTCTGCTGTTCTCTCTGGATGTTGTTGCTGGGAGCTCAGCAGAGACTAGTCCTCCAGCCCTTCTAAACATTCTGTGATTTTTGTGAACTTCTCAATAGTCTTTTACAACTCCCTTCCTGTTTAAATGGGAGTAGATTTTGAAGTTTGAAACCTGGAACCTGTCAAATAATCCTGCCTCAAGCATCCCAGCCAATAAAGGGCAGTCCTAAGGTATGAAGTCAGGTCTGAGCCTTTAAATTGACACTCTAACTTTTTTAACTCTAAGGTCTTAGAAAGAAAAGGGGAAGGTCTACCCTGACCTTATTCAAAAATGAAGTTCTTTAATTTTCAGAAGCAATTTTTGCATAAATATAGAGGCTTTGGGAAGTAAAGTTCTCTAATTTGATACTTTATTACAAGAATTGTGGATTCCATTAAAAGAACTGGTGTCATAGCAGGACATAAGAGAAACTTTGCTGCTTCCTTTATCCATGCTGCATCAAGAGAAACTTGAGAAACCCTGGATATTAAAAGAAAGACATTAGGAATCCAGAGGAGACTGAAACAAGCACCCCAAGAAAGTATAGACCTGCTAGTAGCAGAACTGTTTCTGCAGAGTTCGCAACAGGTGCTTTAACCTGGAGAACACTCACTGTGGAACATTGAAATAGGTATACATGGTCAGGCTTTGTGGGAATTCAGGTTGTGGCATTTTGCTTGCTGCAGATTATTTAGTGGAATCATACTTTTTCTTCATAAAAATCCCTGGCATCTTGGTATAGCCAGGACTCTTTCAGGTTTAGGAGTTGGTGCTAGTCTACTAAACAGTTCGTTGAGACAACTCTCTTGGTTTCTTATTGGCAGCTCACACTAAAGAAGAAAAGTTGATTCTTCTACTACAGATATCATTAATCCTAAAGATACTTTTAGGTGGTACACAGGCTTTAAGGTTTCTATAATAAGGTTATATGAAGCCAAGTAACTCCTGGGAGTGCTATGGGCTTGTGCATGGGGATTATCATACAAAGAGTCTTTATTAGAAAGAAACATTGAAAAGCAAAGTGCAGTTTGCCTAATAATAACCAACCCAGTGGAAAATAATTTTTTTAACTTCTCTGGAGTGCTTTATTTTCAATTCTGACAAAATGAAGGCTGTTGGCAATTTAACAGTTTCATGGTTTTTAGATGAAAGAAAATAGAATAAATAATGCCGTGCTGCTGATGCTTGAGATATATGCGCAGTCCTGCAGGACTGAAGTTAACTTGTTTTCCACACAGATAAAAATATGTCATGATTATACTTCATTTTGGTTTTATTCTCTGCATTATTTTGTCTTCATTGTGTTGCACTGCTACCTAATTTTTCCAAACCTATCTGCATATTGGCCTTGCTACTGTAAAAAAAAACTAAATGGGAATTACATGTTCTCTTAAATTTTGCATTTATATTTTTCTCTGTATAAGAATCATGTAAATACACTCAAATTAAAAATGGGCATAGGATCTAAATAAACATTTCTCCAAAGAAAATATGCTAATAGACAATAAGCACATGAAAAGATGCTCAAATCACTAATCATTAGGGAACTGCAAATCAAAATCACAATGAGATATGGCCTCAAACCTGCTAGGATGATTATAATAATAATAATAATTTTAAAAACAGATAATAATAAATGTTGGTGAAGATGCAAAGAATTGGAACCCTCACAGTTTAACCATAGAGTAATATATGACCCAGCACTTCCGAAATAAAAGCTGATGTCCACACAAAAACGGATACATTCATATTCATACCAGCATTATTCATAATAGCCAAAAAGTGGAAACAATCAAAATGTCCATCAAATTATTGATGAATAAATAAAATGTGCCATGTCCATACAATGAACTATTACTCTGAAAAAATAAATGAATAAAGTATAGATACATGCTTCAACATACATGAACCTTGATAACATTCTAAGCGAAAAAAGAAGTCACAAAAGACCACACATTGTATGAGTCCATTTGTATGAAATGTCCAGAAGAGGCAATTCTGTAGAGGCTGAAAGTAGATTAGTACTTGGAGGGAGAAAGTGAGGAGTGACTGCTAATGGTTACAGGGTTTCATTTGGGGGTGAAAAAATGTTCTAAAATTGTGGTGAAGGTTGCACAACTCTGTGAATATACTAAATAACTACACTGTGTGTGGGTAAATTGCAGGCATGTAAATTACATCTCAATAAAGCTGATAAACACATTATGCATATACACATATACATGTGTATATGTGTGTGTATATATACACACATACATGAATTATTAAAAAAGACTTTAAAGGAGCATATGTTTTTTTGTGACTCAGCTCAGTTTATTTTTATTTCAAATTAATACGAGGGTACAAATTTTTAGCATACATTGTTCTCACTTCCAAGGTAAAGTTCAAGTTGTAGTTGACCCCTTCACCCAGGGGGCATGCTAAACACCCTCACATTGTGCACATTAGGTGACATCCTGCCAATTGCCTTCCCTCTTCCTGCCAATCACCTTCTCCCTTCCTTTCCCTCCTCTCCCCCTTGCTAGACTATATTTATATTTTATCATTTGTGTGGGCATGTAGTTCTTTATATACTGGTTTCATATTAGTATTGAGTACATTGGATTTTTTTTCTATTCTTGAGATACTTTACTAAGAAGAATGTATTTCAACTCCATCCAGGTAAACATAAAAAATGTAAAGTGTCCATCTTTTCTTAGGCTTATTCTTTTCTTATTCTTTTATGGCTGAATAGTACTCCATGGAATGCATATGCCACAGCTTGTTAATCCATTCATGGGTTGATGGGCATTTAGGTTGCTTCCATGACTTGGCAATTGGGAGTTGAACTGCAATAAACATTCTGGTGCAAGTGTTTTTCTGGCAAAATGATTTTTGTTCTTCTGAGTAGATACTTAGTAATGGAATCACAGGATCAAATGGAAGGTCAAGGTTTAGTTCCTTGAGAATTCTCCATGCTTCTCTCCATAAAGGTTGTATTAGCTTTCAATCCCACCAGCAGTGTGGAAGTGTTCCTTTCTCTCTGCATCCATGCCAGCATCTAATGATTTGGGACTTGGTGATCAAGGAATATAGCAGCATCTTGGCATACAAAATCAATGCCCACAAATCAGTAGCCTTCATATATGCCAGTAACAGTCAATCTGAGAATAAAATCAAAGACTCTATACCTTTTACAATAGCTCCAAAGAAGATGAAATATCTGGGAATATATCTAACAAAGGAGGTAAAAGATCTCTATAAGAGAACTATAAAACTCTGAGAAAAGAAATAGCAGAAAACATTAACAAATGGAAGAATATACCATGCTTGTGGCTGGGAAGAATCAACATCATTAAAATGTCCATACTACCCAAAGCAATCTACAGATTTAATACATTTCCCATCAAAACACCAATGTCATACTCTGAAGAACTGAAAAAATAGTTCTTCGTTTCATATGTGTTTTAAGGCAAATATCACAGATTTACCTATAAAGAAGAATGACATAGTTCTCTTTACCTTCTGTGATCCTCTTGGCAATGTAATATTTTGTATCGGTCTTTTAATATCACCCTATGTTTTCTTGACATCTGATAGATGTAGGGAAAAGCAAATTTGGGAGTAAGAAATGCTTAGGGACAAAAACAAGTATACTAAACCTGCCCCCAAATTATTCATCTCTTTGGAAAATTAGATGTGGATGAAATACATGAAACAACTTATTCTGTGGTTTAATTCAACAACTGTGTTTGTGCCATTTAATTGGCATTGCACTGAGACAGGAACTGTGGGAAAATAAAATATGTGAGACACAGTAATTACTATGTAACTGGTGAATCAGTGCTTGAATAAATGGAAGGTCAACTACTAATCTGAGAGCTAAATATAATACAAACCATAGCTATGATTGGGATACAGGGAATGCTTAAGTAGAGCGATAAACTATAGGTTGCCTTCTGGCTGGATAGATAACAGCAAAGGAGTATAATTTTATTTAGTGAATATAAAGCACATAACAGAGCCAGGTACATGGTAAAACAACTTCTTAGACAAATTGATTTCCAGTATGTGTCAAAGTTTTTCTTCTTTATGCTTTGGAATAGGTTCTGCAGTATAGGTACTAGCTCCTTTTTGAAGGTTTGGTAGAATTCTGGAGTAAAACCATCTGGCCCAGGACTTTTCTTTTTAGGAAGGCTCTTAATTGTTGCAATTTCAGTCCTTGATATTGGTCTATTCAGAATTTCTTTTTCTTTCTGGCTGAGTATGTATAGGAAGGTGGTATGATTCCAGATAATGGTCCATTTCTTCTACATTTTCAAATTTCTGAGCATAGAGATTTTTTGGTAGTAATTTGTTGATGATATTTTGTATCTCTGTGGTATCTGCTGTTATTTCCCTTTTCCCCTTTGTAATAGAGGTTATTAAAGATCTTACTTTCTCTCTCTAGCTAGTCTGGCCAAAAGTCCATCAATTTTATTAATATTTTCAAAAAATCAACTTTTTGTTTCATTAATCTTCCAAATGATTCTTGTGTTCTCAATTTCATTTAATTTCTTATCAAATTTTGATTATTTCTTTTCTTCTTCTAGATGTGAGACTGGATTGCTCTTCCATTTCCATCTCCTTGAGATATTCCATTTGGTTGTTGATATGTGCTGTGCTCTTTCTGTTTTCTGAATATGGGCATCTAATGCTATAAACTTCCCTCTTAGGACTGCCTTTACAGTATCCCACAGGTTTTGATAGTTTGTGTCTTCATTGTCATTTTTGTTGAGAAATATAATGATTTCCCCAAACCATTCTAAACTATCACCTAGCCCCAGTGAGAACAGCCCACATCGCAAAATCCCAAAGCTTCAAATGCTGGCATGAATGTGCAGAGAACAGAACACATTTACACTGCTGTTGGGATTGCAAACTAATACAAAGTCTATGGAAAGAAGAATGGAGAACCCACAGCACTAAAAGTAGAGCTTCCATTTGATCCTTAAGCCCATTAGTAGGTATCTAACAAGAAGAAAAATAAAATCATTTTATAACAAGGACGTTTCCACTAGAATGCTTATTGTAGCTCAATTCACAATTGCCAAGTAGTGGAAGCAACCCAAGTGCCCATATATCCATGAATGGATTAAAAACCAGTGGTTGCATACTATGAAATACTATTAAGACACAAAAAAAGATGAAGGCTTTACATCTTTTGTATTTACCTGGATGGAGTTGAAACACATTCTCCTTAGCTAAGTATCTCAAAAATGGAAAAGCAAGTATCCAATGTACCTAATACTAACATAAAACCAATAGAAAAGTAACTACACAATTCAAGTGTGGGGGGAAGGGGAAGGAAGAAAAGGGGAGGAGGGTAGGGGGTTTGGTAAGTTCTCACCTAATGTGCATAATGTAAGGGTATACAGCACATCTGCCTGGATGAAGAGCTCAACTACAACTTGAACTTTACCTTAGAAATGCAAACAATGTAACCTAATTGTTTGTACACTCACATTAATCTGAAATTTTAAAAAATTAAAAATAAAATATTTTTTAAAAGTTTTTATTCAAATCTGTAACAAATGAAGGTAAAGAATCTTTATTGAATAGGACTTTTCTTAATTTTTGGAAGGATAACATACATATAATTAAAGGCATTAATCTTAATTAGATAAACTTGATGATTTTTACACCTGTTTAGCCACAGTCCATAATATGGTACGCAACATTCCCACTACCCCAGAAAGATCCCTATTATCTCTTCCCAATCAATACTACTGCTCTATTAAAAAAAGGTCTGTGATTGTCATCCATGTTTTTGCATGGATAAGTGGTTACTTCTTAGTTATTGCTGTATAGTATCCTATCATAAGAATATATACCAGTTTATTTGTGTATTTACCTGATATTGGACATAAGAATTGCTTCCAGTCTTTGGCTATTAGAATTAAAGCAGCTGTAACTCTTGTACAAGGCTTCTGGGTAGAATGTACATTAATTTCTCCTGGGCACATACCCTGGAGTAGAATAGCTTTGTCATAGGGATTTTTATAAGAATAGTTTTTGGAGATACTGGCAATTTGCCAAAGTGGTTACACATATATACCCTCCTCCCAGCAATGCACAAGAGTGCCAGAAAAAAAAAGAAAAAAATTTTAATAGGATATAAATGTAAAACGAGATAATAGAAAGAAAGTCTGGTTGTAGGATACAAACAAAAAAATAAGCAGTTGGCTGTGTTGTTAATGCATTGTGAGCTTAGATGTAACTTCCCAAATAGTGCTTGAGCTGATTAATTTTATGTGTCAACTTGACTAGGCTAAGAATGCCCAGATAGCTGGGAAAACATTATGTATTGGTGTGTTTGTGTAGGGGTTTCTGGAAGAAATTAGCATTTCAATTGGTAAATTGAGTAAGAAGGTTTTTCCCTCACCAGTAGAGAGGAGCATCATCTAATCTGTTGAAGGCCTGAATAGAACAGAAAGGTGGACGAAGGGTGAATTTGCTCCCTTTTTGAGCTGGGACATCCATTCATCTTCTGCCCTTGCCCACTGGTGGTACTCCTGATGGTGTCTGCATTTGATCCTCCACCACCTCTTCACAGTCATTCTGATTCTGACTGAAATATACCACCAGCTTTCTTGATTTTCCAGCTCGCAAATGGTAGATCATGAAACTTCTCAGCCTCCATAATCACATGGGCCAATTCCTATAGTAAACCATCTCTCTCTCTTTATCTATCTACATCTATATCTATATCTACATCATCTATCTTCTGTTGGCCCTGTTTCTCTGGAGAACCCTGACTAATAAAAGGCTCCTAAATCTCATCAATATCCATCAGAAAAATACTCAAACTTCTTATCAGAAATGCTAAATACTTCCCAGAAGAGGTTGTCAATAACATAATCAACAAGTTCTGATCTAGTCTACCTTTGTTGAGGCTTGAGAAAATTTTTGTTCCTAAAAACTTAGGTTTAATGCCAGATATACCATTTAATAATTACATAATCCTTGATAAATTGCTTAACCTCTTTGTGCCTTTATTTCCTTAGCTATTTTTAAAGTGGGGACAATAATATCTACCTAATAGCACTAGTCTGTGGTTTTAGTGTCTGGTAAAGAGAAAATGTTCAATTCTTTCTTTCTTTGCAGATCAAGTGAGAGTTGGTAAAGAGTAATGAGCCATTAATAAACAAAAAATTCTCTGGTGATGTTGGAGAAAGTGGGAAGGTGGAGGATGGTTGTGGAAAAGAAAAGAATTTTTAAAAAACGTAGGAAGGCAAGACATTATGTCCTCATTCTTAAAATAAAGTTCTCCTGCGGAGGTAGGGAAATGGTGAGCAGAATAGAACACCTGATAGCCTGAAAATGAAACCTCATTGTCTATATCAATGTCAAGCACAGTAGAAAATAGACTGATTCAGCCTAAATAATATAAGTAGATTTGCACTGAATTGAAGAGATGTCCATGTGAAAGCATATCAAAATTAAAATCTCATTTGCATATATAATATCAGCTAGAGCAAATGTTCATTGCATGATAATGTTCCCTCTAGGAGAGGCCATTAGGTTGATTTGCATTCATTTAAATGTTCATGTGGGATGTTGATTTTGTCTGTGCAATTACTAGGGTAGTTAATATATTGTGCTATTAAAATAGCTAAAAGACTGCACAGAAACTGTGACACGCAAATGTGGCAGTTGATGGGCTGATTGGAAGAAAAGCTTCTCAAATAAACAACTACCTGTTCTTCGATGTGAACTACAATGTGATTGTCTCACACAAATTCCTCCTCACTCAATGTTATTCTCGTGGTCTGAATTCACATATGAATGGAGAGTCGTTTTTTTTTTTTTTTAATAAGCAAAATCAGTAAGTTAAGTGATATGTTAGAAAGTGTGGTAGATTGCAAATATGGTCACAAATTCTTCCTATCCCTGGTTTCACACCCCTTTATCAAGCTATCTTGCAGCACAACTTTGCAGCTCCTTTTTTATTTCAAATTAATATGAGGGTACAATATTTTAGATTACATCATTCTCACTTCCAATGTAAAGTTCAAGTTCTAGAAGAGGCCTGCACCCAGGGGGTGTGCTGAACAACCCTCACATTGTGCACTTTAGGCGAGATCCCACCAAATGCCCTCTCTCTTTACACTAATCATCCTTGCCTTCCCACTCCCCTCTCTGCCCTCTCTTCTCCCCTTTGTTAGACTATATTTGTGTTTTCTTGTTCATATGGAGGTGTAATTGTTTATATATTTTCTTCATACTAGTATTAATTACATTGAATATTTTTGTTTCTATTCTTGAGATACTTTACTAATAAGAATGTGTTTCAACTCCATCCAGGTAAACATAAAAGATGTAAAGTCTCCATCATTTCTTATGGTTGAATACTACTCCACAGTATGCATATACCACAATTTGTCAATCCATTCATGGGTTGATGGGCATTTGAGTGGCTTCCACAACTTGGCAATTATGAATTGAGCTGCAATAAACATTCTGGTGCAAATGTCTTTGTGGTAAAATGATTTTTAGCTTCTTCACAGCTAAGGGTATCACAACCAAAACAAACAGACAGACTTCCAAATGGGACTTTGTAGCTCTTCTCACTAAGAATTGGAGTTTATTTCCTCAAATCCTTAGATCTTATGATGTGACTTGCTTTGACCAATAGAACATTATCAAATAAAAACCACGAGGACAGCAGAGGTTTGAAAAGTGCTAGCTCACTAAGGCTTGGTCTTTTACTGCTCTTGGAACCCTAAGACCTCCATATGAATGAATCTGAGGAAGTCTGCAGGAAGATGAGAAAGCTACATACAAAATAACATAGATGCCCCATGGACAGCCTGCCAGACACTAGAAATGTAAATGAGGCTATTGTGGATCATTCAGTCACTAGCTGACCTGCCAGCTGACCACCAAAGCAAAAGCAAAACCAGAATCAATGAGCTGATCGATTCCTCCAGGCCAGCCAGAAATGCCCAGCCAGCCCACAGTATTATGGATTGAATAAAATGGCTATTATTTTAAGCAACTAAGCTTGTGGAATTTTGTTATGCAGCAATAGCTAACTGGTAATGAATGTTATACTTACTGAAGAGAAAAATACAGCAGATAAGGGGGGAATAGAAGCATGCGTGTGTGTTGGGAGAAGGTGCTAACATTTTAAATAATTTCGTCGGTAGGCCGTTCACCTGTCTTCTTCCCAGAAGTTTCTCATCAAGTCCCTTGCCCAGCCTGAGATGGGATCACTTGTTCTTTTCTTGCTAATACGTTTGAGTTCACTGTGGATTCTGGTTATTAAACCTTTGTCGGAGGCATATCCTGCAAATATCTTCTCCCATTCTGAGGGCTGTCTGCTTGCTCTACTTACTGTGTTCTTGGCTATGTAGAAACTTTTTAGTTTCATGAGGTCCCAGTAGTATATTTTTGATGCAGCTTCAATTGCCCAGGGGGTCCTCCTCAAAAAAAAAAAAAAAAAATCGTCCTCCAGGCGATTCCTTCAAGAGTTTTCCCTGCGCTTTCTTCTAGTATTTTTATAGTTTCATGTCTTAAGTTTAAATCTTTTATTCAGTGAGAGTCAATCTTAGTTAAAGGTGAAAGGTGTGGGTCAGAGAAATGCAAATCAAAACTACTTTGAGACATCATCTAACTCCAGTAAGGTTAGCCCACATCACAAAATCCCAAAACCAGAGATGTTGGCATGGATGTGGAGAAAAGGGAACACTTCTGCACTGCTGGTGGGAATGCAAACTAATACGGTCCTTTTGGAAAGATGTTCGGAGAATACGTAGAGATCTAAAAATAGATCTGCCATTCAATTCTATAATTCCTATACTAGGTATATATCAAAAGACCAAAAATCACACTATAACAAAGATATTTGCACCAGAATGTTTATTGCAGCACAATTCATAATTGATAAGTCATGTAAAAAACCCAAGTGCCCATCGACTCATGAATGGATTAATAAATTGTGGTATTTGTACACCATGGAATATTATGCAGCCTTAAAGAAAGATGGAGACTTTACCTTTTTCATGTTTACATGGATGGAGCTGGAAAATATTCTTCTTAGCAAGGTATCCAAAGAAAGGAAATGTACTCAGCCCTAATATGAAACTAATTTATAGCTTTCATACGAAGGCTGCAACCCAATCTCAGTATAAGAATATGGGGAAGGGGGTAAGGGAGGGGAAGGGAAGGGGAGGTAGGGTGGAGGGAGGGTGATTGGTGGGTCCACACCTAGGGTGCATCTTGGAAGGGTGCAGGTGAAGTTTACTAAGTGTAGAGTATAAGGGTTTGAACACAATAATTAAGAAAATGCCATGAAGGCCATGTTAACTAGTTCGGTGAAAATAGTTCAGACAGTATGTGGAACCAGCACATTGTACCTCATGATTGCATTATTGTACACAGCTATGATTTAATAATTAAAAAAAAAAAATTTCCAGGATCCACTGAAAATTTTCCTACTTTCTCTTTACAAGTTTTTTTGTTCTCTTTTTAGAAGTTTTAAAGACTGCCATTCTGAAGGGAACATGCACCTTTATAATCTGCTATCTATTATTGGAGGCTACCTCCTGTAGAGTAAGAAGACCAGGGTAAAGACCCAAAACCATAGTCTCTAGTAAGGGTAGGGAGAGAAGAGGGTGAGACTATGGTATTTCCTGAACTATAAGCTGGCTGGGGTTCCTTCATTTTTGGTCTCTCCTTCTCTTTATCTAATGGGTTTCCCCCACTGGAGTATACACAGGTGGTGCCAGCAAACCATCTAAGGGGGAAAATTTGGTGTTTTTTTCAGCCCGTTTCCCGTCTAGTTCCTTCCTCCCTAGTTGACATTTTTCTACACAGGACTCACACACAATATTGAGGATTATCCCTTAAGTATATAAAAGCTTGTACATAGGGTATTTCTGACTACTTCCTCTTCTTCTCATTTCCACAAAAGAGGTCTAGCTGTAAAATGCTGTTATAACTGAAACTCCCATCTACGGGCCTGATTTTCCCATCTGATAACTGAGATTGAGGCCAAGCTGTATGACAAAAGAAAAATAGTTTAGACTTTGGGGGGCTGTCAAATTGAAGCAGGTTTCAATTCTTTAAGAGTTATTCCAGGAGTAAATTAGAGGGTATCAAGGCTATTTGTCCCATAGTCCACTATGGGAGAGAAAAGACAGAACACTCCTGCCACCCAGCGTCCTTCAGGTGTAGAGTCCCTTCACAACCCCAGACAGGCATCTGCAACAGGCAAACCAAATCTCCCTCCAAGGCTGTGCATGGGGCTTTTGGGAAAGTTACACAAAACAACTAATTTTTCACAAAGAATGTCACACAGGACCACCCCTTTCCTCGTGATGGCTGCCAGGCACAGCACCCTATGGTATGGCCCTGGTGACCAGCCTATCTTTTCTCCTCACTCCCACACACCACTCCAGGAGGAGTAGAATATCCTTTCCACCTCTTGAAGGTCTCCTGCTACCATTGCCTCCAGTCTCCTCATATACACACAACACTCCACGAGAAGCTGACTCTCCTTCTTGCCTCTTCCAAGCCTCTTGCCTGATTGCCTCCAAGTCCACCTGGATGTGTATAGATGTCCAAAAAGAAAAAGAGCCTCCAGTTTGCAAATAAATGGGGGCTGGCCTGGGGATGTGGTTTGTCTTTTGAGGATGTTCAAAAAACTCTTTAATACAGCTCTTTTGCCTCCTGTATTGTTAGAGAGGATAAAGCCATTCCATAAAAGTGAAGTTGCTACTGAAGGGACACAGTCTCCTCCACCCTTGTAAGGTGAATCAGTCTCATTTGTGCTCCTTGAAGTACGAGGCCTTGAGAAGAAACATTTCTAGTACTTGGGCTAGGTGTGAGTTTTGGGGGATATTCTCCCCCACCTCGCAGAAGTGGCCTTGCTGAAAAATGCAGGCAGTTATGCCTTAAAGGAAAGAATGTGCCAGAGGGCCCCGCCAAGTTGCAACTGGAGACAGATCATCTGCCTGGGGCAGTGGGCCATTGCACATTGTTCCCAACCTCAATTTCCACAATAACTTTCAGTTAATTACATAGGGAAGTGGGCAAACAGAACAGACAACCCAGTGCCTTTGTGGTTTATCTCCATTGTTGTTTATCTCCAAGCGGGACATTCTTAGCTTAGAAAGGTGTGTACATACTTTGCTGCATTAATGCTGATAAAGAATCTTTATGACGGTTTTTGTTACCTTTGTCTTCTTTATTCTTGGATCATTTTTATCCGATGAGTTTCGATATATAATAAAGTGAATAGGGGTGGAGAAAAGATGGCTGACTGAAGCCAGCTTTCCACAGAGGCTCCCATCCAGAAGGAGAGTTAAAGGACAGAAATTTAGCAAGTAACCTGGTAGATTAGAGCTGTACCAAGAGAGAAGGTTGAGGACTGCACATAAACCCTGCTGAGGCAAGCTGCAACCTCAAGGATACAAACAAAAGGTACAAAGTCCATCACCAAGCAGACAGGAGCCCCTCCCGCATGAGAACAGCTCGGAGTGCCCCACAAACAAATAAGCAGAGTTCAAAGGTCCTCCCACTACACTCCACAGGAGAGAACCTCTAAAAACTGGGCGTACCTCCCCTACTAGGGTACCACGGTGTTCTCCTGCCAGGAATAAAACTGTATAAAACTCGATCTGCAACTCTGAGCTCCCAGCACTCCCCTCCACTCTCACTCTGAGGTCTGGAGGCCTTTCCCCCAGGAGTCCAGATTCTTGGGTGATTTCTCAAGGGGTGTGGACAAGGCCTAAACTGCAGCTGGTCATTGCAGACTCTGGGGCATGGGAGTGAGGAGAGGATGGTCAGCTGAGAGGGAACCACACCAGAGCAGCAGCGGTCTTTTGGCAACAATAGGGCTCACTCTCGGATATTCCGAAGCCACACCCCCTGTCTCCCTGGGCAACAAGAGGAGGCCAGGCATCTACTCAGGTGGCAACCACCATGGAACAGATCTGGGAGGGAAATGTGGGCTGGTGAGTAAAGGGTTTGCCTGAGGCGGTACCAGTCTGGGTGGAGTGCAGGGACTAGAAATGCAAGCACAGAGCTGGAAAGTTCCCAGGGTGGGGCTGATCCAGAGGACTGCTTTACTGAGCCTAAGATGCAGCTGGCCCTCAGGGGATTGTCAGCCTATAGACAAAAGAAGACAGGAGGCTAGAACTGACAGGTAACTGAATACAAACATGCAGGAGCAAAGACAGGGCCTGAGGCGCAGGCTCTGGGAACTCAAAACAGCTTCTCTTCTGCAGGGGAATTGAGCAGGGACAGAAACAAATTCCCACAAAGTTGTTCTGTTCTGTTCTGTCAGTAACATCAATCAGGGGCGGGGCTGGAACTGAGTGAACGCCCCCTAGCCTCCATCAAGCACCTGAGGTTGTCAGGCCTCACCTCCCCCTGCTAGATAGAGGCAGAGCACAGTGGCCTGGCTGAGCAGAAATAGATTTCTTTGTGATTCAGGCAGGTGCAAACCCCTGGAGTATCTGTTCACCACAGGCAACTGGGTCAAAGTCCTGCGGGACTATCAGTGACTGGATGTGACAGAGGTGCAAGGTGGGGAAGGAGGCATCAACCTTCCCAGACTGATCTATTTGCTGGGTGGATCCTCCTGACTCCAGGGAACACCGTTGCAAGCCATATTTGAGTTCACCAGACCCCTGTGATCCAGTTGCCAGAGACCTTTTAAATTCTCCCACCTGAGACAGGTGCTTATTGAGACAATTGATTTGTACCTTTTGAACTGAGCGAATCACCTGAGGACTATTCAGGTGGCGCCCTGGGTGTGTGGGTGTAGGAAGATTTGATTTTCCTTTTCCAACTATTGCCTGTGGGGAGTGGGGTGACTTAATTACTGGTATTTCTCCACAGCTGAGACTTCAACCAAGAGTAACTGTTTCACTAGGGTCAAACAGAGACCAGCTGAAAACAAGACAGAACCACTTAGCCTCACGACACCAAACAGGTCCCCAGTTTCTCAGGCCATAGCACTGTATGGGTCCTTGACAAAGCTCCAGGGGAAAAATCAAACAGTGTAAAACAATCATGGGGCAGAATCAGCATAAAAACTCTGGTAACATGAATAACCAGAATAGATCAAACACCCCCCCCCCCCAGGAAAGATATGGCAGATGTAACTGAAGATCCCATTCATAAACAGCTGGCTGAGATTTCAGACATCGAATTGAGAATTTGGATTGCAAACAAGATTAATAAAATGGAGGAAAATTTGGAATTAGAAATTCGAGGAGCAATTCAAAAGTCAGAATTAGATTCAAGGAGAAATTCAAAAGTTGTCTCAAGAATTTAACAAATTTAAAGACAAAACCACCAAAGATTTTGATGCACTGAAGCAAGAATTTGCAGCCCTCAAAGACCTGAAAAATACAGTAGAATCCCTTAGTAACAGAGTGGAGCAAGCAGAAGAAAGGATTTCTGACATTGAAGACAAAGCCTTAGAACTAAGACATTTCCCAGGCATATCATAATTAACTTCACTAAAGCTAATATGAAGGAGAAAATTCTGAAAGAAGCCAGATGTAAAAAATTCATTACCTACAAAGGGAAGAGTATTAGAATGACTGCAGATCTCTCTGCTAAAACTTTTCAAGCCAGAAGAGGGTGGTCATTGACTTTTAATGTCTTAAAGCAAAATGACTGTCAACCCTGGATCCTGTATCCACCTAAACTGAGTTTCATTTATGATGGAGAAATTAAATACTTTAATGACATTCATATGTTGAAGAAATTTGCCATAACCAAACCAGCTCTTCAGGATTTACTCAGACCTATCCTCCATAATGACCAGCCCAATCCTCTACCACAAAAGTAAACTCACTCAGAAACTTTTGATCAAACTCCAACTTCCACAGTGGTGAAAGGATTAAAAATGTCCACTGGACTTTCAAAAAACTCGATACCGCAAATTTTACCAGACTTACCAATATTCTTCATTAATGTGAACAGCTTAAACTGTCCTCTAAGGAGGCACAGGTTAGCTGACTGGATACAAAAACTCAGGCCAGATATTTGCTGCATACAAGAGTCACATCTTAACTTAAAAGACAAATATAGACTCTGGGTGAAAGGATGATCATCCATATTTCAGGCAAATGGTAATCAGAAAAAAGCAGGTGTTGCAATTGTATTTGCAGATACAATTGGCTTTAAACCAACAAAAGTAAGGAAGGGTAAGAATGGTCACTTATTTTTTTAAGGGTAATACTCAATATGATGAGATTTCAATTAGTAATATTTATGCACCCAACCAGAATGCACCTCAATTTATAAGAGAAACTCTAAAAGACATGAGCAACTTGATTTCCTCCAGCTCCATAATAGTTGGAGCTTTCAACACTCCTTTGGCAGTATTGGATGGATCCTCCAATAAGAAGCTGAGCAAAGAAATTTTAGATTTAAACCTAACCATCCAACATTTGGATTTAGCAGACATCTACAGAACATTTCATCCCAACAAAACTGAATACACATACTTCTCATCAGCCCACGGAACATACT
>CAUYPK010047650.1:0-26545 GCA_963574355.1 Loris lydekkerianus
GAGGACACTGGTGTAAACGGGCTGCAGAGCAGGCTGGTGCCAACGCAGTGAGGACACTGGTGTGAATGGGCTGCAGAGTGGGCTGGTGCCAACGCAGTGAGGACACTGGTGTGAACGGGCTGCATAGCGGGCTGGTGCCAACGCAGTGAGTACACTGGTGTAAATGGACTACAGAGCAGGCTGGTGCCAACACAGTGAGGACAGCTCTGGCCTTGTCTTGAGGCTCCACATATGTCACTGAATGCACCAGCACTTTTGCATAGAGCCTAGCCTGTAGTAGATGCTCAGCAAATGTTTTTCAAGTAAATTAATAAATGAAGAAAAGAACTCTGAGGTCTGAAACCTCCCAGCATTAGATTTCAAAGACTCTGGGCTCAGAGGAATATCAGGAAGTCATATCGTTCAGCTTGTCTTCAGCTAGCACTTAAACCATACCGAGAAATAGCTTTCAATCATTTTTTTTTTTTTTAGAAATTCCCACATCCTTTCCTCAAAGTGTATTTCAGCATCATTTAAAAAATCTATCTTGAAACCTTCCCTCTACAATTTAAGACCATTTCTCTTCTTAATACAAGCAACTGTTTGCATAGTAATACATCTTTTAACTTTTCCAAAAGCGTTTGCACACATTTTTTCTTTCTCTCTAGAACAAACTTTAAGAATATAGGGCAGGGTTTATTGTCCTCATCTTAGCTTAATTTATTCAAAATTTCTACATCTTAGTTTCTCATTTTAAAAATGTAAATGGTTTGAAGAAGCTTCCAGCAAAGCACAGACAGATAACATATTCCCAACTCTTCTCTCTTAGAATTGAGGGAAATTCAATTTAAGGTACTTAGAGATTTAGGAATTTTCTCGGGAGCCAAACATCACAGGAAAAAGGCAGATCTCTTAGAAGGCAGACCTCAGACCTGCATTTCATTCACCTCCATCTGATAACAAGGTTTTATGTCTTCCACCAGTGGTACCTGTAATTCAAGTAGGCTCACATAGGCATCAGCTTTGATAAGTGACCCCTGTCTCTTTAAAATATGACATAGGTTTTTCGTGTAGAGATAGGTCCTTTTTATCACCTGATTCTTACTTATAAAACTTTTTTTATAGTTTTCCAAACTGGCTGGGTCGTGGAGTAATCCTTAAAGCTATTCCTATCCTGAGAATAAGATTAGGAACATGCAAGGTCTTCATTAGAATATTTTCACTATTTATAGTTAATTCTTTTTTCCGAAATGGTGAGCTTCAGGGATGTTATGAGGTGACTGTGAGTAAAACAATTCTGACTTTTTTTGTTGTCGTATTTTCTGTGTTAGTTACCATAGGAAAATCTTAGCTGAAAGGTTGATTTGGAAACTTTAGTTTGGAAATAGTTAAGACTATCTACATTTAAAAGATTCAAAGATAATTCTCTGAGTTGCAGGAAGACCTAGTTTTTTACACAAGGCAGAGATATTCTAGGTATATTAATTAAGGTTCTATTATTTAGAAAATTACAGTATCAAGAAGGGACAACCAGTTCAGCGATGGCTTTGCTGATATAACGAGGGTCTCTGCAGGTCTGCCTGGTTGTCCTCTCAGAACTCTGTTTTTGGGAGAAACAGCCACAGCCACCTGGGGAAGCCAGTTAACACAGGGGCAGCGCAGGCTGGCAGCTCAAGTTGCCAACTTTTTCCAGCTCCAACAATCTGAGCAGGATGGAAGAGGTTGACCAACTTGTCCTCATTTGCTAGAATGGGAGTCCCACCTTGGCCGTCAGCCTCCTTTTCCTTTTATTTCTGAGTGAGCCGCAGCGGAGGATCCTACACAGCAGGGGCATTTCCAGCTGAGGCCATTCCTTGGTATTTGGTCCTCAGCCTCCACAAGAGTTGTAGCTTTAGAAAGAATGAGAGAAGTCCCAGTTCATTATTCTACAGATTGATCCCAGCCACCATTGAGGTCCTTTTCTTTTTTTTTTCTCTCTTTTTAAAATTCTTTATATTTCTGTAGATACAATTATTTTATTATATACAAATACAATTTGCATTTTCTCCCACTCTATGCCTTACTTTTTCATGTTTTTTAATTTTTACATAGATGTGTGTTTATTAGGTTTATTAGGTCTACAGATTGATCCCAGCCACCATTGAGGTCCTTTTCATACATATTCCTAATTGTGACAACCCTGAGAGGCTGGGCTGATTTTCTTTGCTTTTTGATGAGAAGATTGAAATTCAGAGATATTAAACACTGTGTCCCCAGATATGTAGTTGGAAAGTGGCAAAGTCAGTGTTTGTGGCCTGATCTTTCTAGCTCCACTGTACCTGTGGTCTGAGGAAGGCCAGATGGCTCTACTGGTTCTCCAGTAGGCATGAAAGCACCAGGTTCAAGGTCAGCAATGGCAGTTACTGTAGTCAATTCTGATCATTTTATATGGAGGCTGCCCTCCGTCTGCTTAAAATTGGTTATCTTTATAGACAGAATAAAAAAATAATTCAGCTTACCACTTTTCTAGTTTTTATGAGATAAGTAGTTTAATAGAACCTCAAAGGAATCTTATCTCTACATATCTATGGCATGAGAGAAGCAGCATGGACTTCAAAAGCAGGCAGATTTGGATTTGAACTTTACCCTGAGTAAGTTATTCTCCATTAAAAATTAGTTTTTAAAAACTAATTTGAAAAAATATGCTAACACATTTTGCATAGAGTGGTTATAAGAAATAAAATGTTAAAAGAAAAGATGTAGTGTATGGCTCATAGTAGCAACCAAATAAATTATGATTTTTACTATTATAAATTCAATATCAATTTATATTAGTGATAGTGGTAATGCTAATCTTTCCTATTGCTTTGTCACTAGTGTTTTGTTCTAAGAGACAAGATTTCCTAAAAGCGTAATAACTAGTTAGTTCATTATTTGTAATAATGAGATCATGTTTGTTTTGTACTTTTGTACTTTTCCACCGCCTTGTTCTATGATGGGTTGTGTGTGTCTATTGAAACCCTATTAGCTAGAGCATAAATTTTATAAAACACACTAGGCCAAATTTAATTGTTAAACATGATTCTTATTCTTTTCATGATGATAATAAAAGTTTGCTTGCAAAATAGGGACAGAGCAACATGGGAAACACAAATCATCAGCCATATTGGACTAAACATATTTAATCAATATTTAGTAATTTTTGGAGAAAGATTCTCAAGGACTGCCTCTTACTATAGCATATAATATTTGACTAATATGCCAACTATTAAATATCAACCTGTGGAAAAGCACAAATGAAATTACTAACAGATAATAGAATTGTTAAGACATTAAAACAGTGTTCCAGCCACTTCTATGTACAGAGGAGTCGAGGCCGTCTCCTTCCCTTCTTCCCTCTTTGTTCCATCCCTGGCTTCCCTATCACAGTCTCTGATGCATAAGGGCCTCGTGCTGTCTGAGCCACAGCCCTCTGGATGGGAGACTGTGTCAAGCACAGGAGGGATACAGGGCGTCTGTCTCTAACCTTACAGTCTCCATACTGAAAAGTCTTCCTCTCCAGCTCGCTTGTTAGAGTGCTCGTAAAATGATTTGCTGTTTCAGCAACTTGTAGGTCAGTCAGACAGTGGTATAAAACCATCAGTTATCACGTGGTAATATCCTTTTATTAACCACTGAAATTTATCAAGACATTTTATGATAATCAACTATGCCAGATTCTATTATTGGCCTGATGGTTAATAGGTTTGCACTCTATTCTACTTAGCTCTATCTGAATACTTACTGTTCCTTTTGTGTAAAACATTTTTTAAAATGTGTGGGAGCATCCTAACTTTTCAACATCTATTTTCATACACAGAAATTTATGGGCACTCAGTTGCCTTTTCAAGTTCTCCACATCGATGTTATTCCTTAAAGTGCAGGCACTCCCCAAGTTACGAGCACCTGATTTGCAAGTGCCCTGTGCTTGCCCTCGGTTTGCTGATGGGCCCTCACCCCTCCCCTTCACTCCCACACTGCCAGAAGAAATTTCTCTGAAGGGTGCTCTTTTCTTGTAGCTGCTGCGTGTCATGATTTGAATCTGTTTTTGCTAGTTCACAAATATCTTGGTTTATTTTTTTTTTTTTGTTCCTTTCAGATCACATTCAATACCATGGATTTTTTTTTTTTTAACCTTATACATTCATTTAATTTTGTTCTCTCTTGTCTTACAATTTTTGCCTAGATCCTTCTGTAAAGTCTCTCTCTTCTGCCTTTTTTCCCTCTTTCCTTGTATGTCTCAATTGTGAGCTCTCAAATAACTGTGATCATAGCTAAGCGGGAGTAGCCACGTCACCATCAAAAAATTAGGTAGCCTTTCTTGAAAAAAAAAAAAAATCAGAATCGAGACAAAAAACCTGTGGGTCCTGGAAACTACTCGTATCTTGAGTTTTCTTTCAGAATTTCTAACAGTCTACATGTATTTTTGCTCCTCTAAATAAAACTGCTTTTCCCAAAGGTCCAGGATGCAATTATTAATTTATTTTGTTTGGTCCAAATTTGTGTTAGTTAGCTGCTTGCCTGTTTTGTTCTGATGTTCATCACATATATGGCATGGACATGTTAGGCTTTCTCCTTTGAAGCATGCTGGGCATTGCTAGCAGGTTACTTTAAAATTGCCTCTGTCTTTGACAACTAATGGTAACTGAGATGGGGACAGATGACAGACCCTGTGTTTAACAGTACCTCTCCTTCTCCGTGCCTTGCCCCATGAGCCTACCTTGATGTGGCCTGCGGATATCTCTGGTGATTTTCTATTACAGGAGTTTCCAATCAGGCTGGCAGCCACAGGGCATAACAGACCCACCCTGTTCACAGCAGAAAGTTTATGGAATTGTTTTTCCCAATGTGCAGAGAAGCATTTTCTGTGGACCTAAAGGCTGGAGAGTTAGAAGGACATAGCTCATGATTTGTCTTACCAAGATGTAATGGGTTTGGGGACGAGTTGGATGGGGTCATAATCTCATAAGAAAGAAAAGAAAATATAAGAAAAAGTAAGAAACAACAAGATTGGTGCTTGATAAGTGACAATTTACCCTTCACCATTATCTTCTACACTCCTGAGCTCAGTTAATTTACCCTAAATACCTATGCGATAGGACAGAAATTATCCTTCCCACTTTGTAAGTGAAGAAAGTCAGATTCAGAGAAGTTAAATTGAGTCCTCAAGGTCAAATAGCTGGTAAGGTTCAGCAGAAGTTTGAATTGAGGGAATGATGGCAGGTTAGACACGGGAAGAGAGCAGTGGAGACTCTATCGTGTATTTATAAATTGTTTAGTATTTAGTAAAATGTAATTGAGGTTTGCTAATGACTAAGAAAACCCTGGAGACAGTCAAACATTCAAAGTGACCTGTGTTTCTAATAAATAATTTATAAGAGCTCCATAAAATCTCTACAAGACATACTTATGTTGCCTTTGATAATATTTGAAATTTCTTAAGTCGGAAGAGAGACACAGGCATCTAAGGTTTAAGACTTATCTTAAATGCAGAAGCTGAAAGATTTGGGGTAAACTTAGAACCCTAGGGATTGGGACATTCCCACAAAGAACCACTTTCATGTCTGGAAAAGAAAAGCTATTTTGGGGATATAAATGGTTAGAAATCAAACATGATGGAGAGCTCTCTCTGCTAAATGTTAAAAATTTAGGTCCTTTTGATGACCCTTTTCATAATTGCTAATTTGCAGTTAGACCAAAATCCCTAATTTCTTTTTTAGTGACACCAATGATAAACTAAAAGCAGTTGAATTAAAAAAATATACTTTTTATGAAGAACTAAGTTTGTTTGGTAATCAGAAAAAAAAAAAAATTCCGACAGAATTAAAAAAAGTAACATCTTTTGTGACTCTTTCCTCGGGTCTCTTCAGTCTCCTTGATGAATTCCATTATCACAAAAATGACCTTTCCAGTTCGTATCTCTTTTCAGGCTAATGCAATTCTTTGCCATTCTGTTATAATGAAAGTATTACATGGATAACTATCCAGCATTATCTTCCAAAAGGAGAGCTAATTTGGGAAAGAAATGAAGTACTTTAATATCCTATCAGATCTCTGTAATTTCTACCTTTTTTTGTCCTTGTGGAGACCTGCTGGTTATAACTAAGTAAGTTCATGTACACGGTAAATATACTGAGCTCCCTACCTAATGCAGAAGTAAGCTTTGTTACCACATTCATGAGCCGTCATAAGCATGCTTTCCTTAAAGAACAGGGCCTCAGATAAATTCAAAGGCATGCTGCTGAATGTTGAAGTTTCTCTTTTGGAGCTGTGAAAACAAAAATTATTAAGATCCATGGCTTCCTACATACCAGGCAAGTTTTGAACATGTGCTACCTGTCTCTACCCGTGAGAAATGTTGAGATGGTTTGGATAGAGCATAAACACTAATTATATGCTCTTGATAATTGTGTATTTCTTTGACGTAGTAGCAAAATGCAGCCTAGTGAACAGTGGAAAGAGCTGGGAATAATGACGGGACGCTTCCTTAGACAAGCTCGTTCATGCAGGAAGGTAAAGTTTTTGGCAAACTGTGATGTCTTCATCTGAGAAACTGACACTGACTTTCAGTTCTTTTCCAAGCTATTATTTATCTGATGAAGATAGTGATGGTATAATGACCAGTTAGCATATGGGACACAGATCCAAGCCATGATTCATATTTAGAGCCAGGTTTGAGGTCAAGGCCTATTACATCCTTTGCAGGGGGGCAATTAAAAGGATATATAAATCCATGCCTCTTCTGCTTGATAATAAACTTCTTAGCCTAATTCCTTAGAAGAGGTAAAATGCTATTACACTCCCTATGAGACAATTAGCTGGCAGAGATTTTAATTGCTGTGTTGTGGATGTAGAAATTGAGGCTCAGAGATTTAAAGTAGTTTACCTAGGTCATGCACGTCGGCTACAAGCATGAAAATTAACTTAAAAACTTGGAAAAAAACTGGACAAACAAGGGGCCAATTTAGTTACTGAAACCTATATTGAATCTGAAATTAATGGCTTTGACTGTTAACAGGTCCCACATTTTGCTGAATTGAACTATTAATTAAATTAAATTCATAGAATTATTTAAACATGAGCTTTTTATTACTTTCAAACACGAAATCCTCAGTTTTGTTTTTATAGAACTTTCAAAATAGCAAGAGTGCCCCAGTGACTTCTGTCTCCATCTGTCATGGTCATGTGATTTATAAGGTTATACTGTTTACTTATGACCCAGTGAACAGAAGGGAGGGGGGAGGTTTAGGGGGAAGAGAGGGTAATGGGTCGGGCCACATCGATGGTGCATATTTTTATCTATAAAAAAAAATTAAAATAAAATAAAATAAAATAAAAAGAACACCATAGAACTATTCATACTGTCCTAAAAAGATATTCATGACTATGGTTAAGTAAAAAAGCAAGTTCCAGAACAGCATGTATAGAAAAAGACCCATAAAAATTCTAGCTAGCTTTTTAGCTATCTAGGTCCATCTGTGTCTACAAATATGCAAAAGACAATTTGGTTGAAAAATATTAACTACTAGAGGAAGGAATGGGAAAACAGGAGACCTGGGGGAATAGACCTTTATTTTTTACTTTCCACACTTATGTATTATTTGAAGTATCTTTTTTCTGAAAAGCATTTATTGCTTTTATATTTAAAACAAACACAATTAAACTGATAAAGAAAAACAAAGAAGGTTATTTGCCTTCTCCAAACTCTGCAGTCTTGGCTATCATGCTGGCATTGCAGGTGTCTTGTGCTAGATTGATCCCACCTTTGCAAGGCTGCCTCTTCCACCCTGACAGTTGTAGCATTAGGGCAGTGCTTCCTAAGGCAGACCAAAGCATCCTGCCTGCTGTAAAGGTGACTCTTGGATCTTCTGGGCTTTCAGGTGGGAAGACAAGGCTTGAAAGAATAAACCGAAGGGCTAGGTGTGGTAGCTCATGCCTGTAATCCTAGCATTCTGGAAGGTTGAGGCAGGTGGATTGCTTGAGCAGGATTTTGAGAACAGCCTGAGCAAGAACAAGACCTGGTCTCTACTAAAAATAGAAAAACTATCTGGGTATTGTGGCAGGCACATGTAGTCCCAGCATGGGCTGTATTCCCAACTACTCTGGAGGCTGAGGCAAGAGAATCGCTTGAACCCAAGAGTTTGAGGTTGCTGTGAGCTATGAATGTCACAGCACTCTAGCCAAGGGCAACTGAGTGAGACTCTGTCTCAAGAAGAGAAGAGAAGAGAGAAGAAAAGAAAAAAAAGAAAAGAAAGAACACTTTAAACTGAATGCTTTATCAAAACAAAGGGTGGAGGACAGCATGCATTTTGGAATCACAAAGAATCTTGGACCACGCCATCTATCCTAACAGACTGACAAAGAACCATTTTTGGCTGCTGTGGTGATTTTAGTTGGCCCAGCTTCTGAAAAGTGATGCTACAAGCACTTAGTGGGCAGGGACAAGGCATAAGAGATGTCCTGTAAGGATAGCGCTGCACTGCAGAGAATTGCTTCCATCTCACATGTCTCTCTGAACATACAGGTATTGAACGACGGCCTCCAAATGGGCTGCGATTTCAAGAACCAAAACATTAGACCGGGCTCAGTGGGTCACTCCTATAATCCCAGCCCTCTGGGAGGCTGAGACAGGGAGCTCGCCTGAGCTCACGGGTTCAAGACCAGCCTGAACTAGGGCAAGATCCCACCTCTAAAAATAGCTGGGTATTGTGGCACGCACCTGTCATCCCAGCTACTCTGGAGGCTGAGGCAAGAGAATTGCTTGAGCTGTAGAGTTTGAGGTTGCTGTGAACTATGACGGCACAGTACTCTACTGGGGGGGCAACAAAGTGGAGTTAAAAAAAAAAAAAAAATATATATATATATATATATATTTGCTGGGATTCTATCCAGTCACACGTCATAATACGCGGAATTACTATGACACTACCTTTCAGAAATCCCTACTTGGGGGAAAGAGGAAAGGACCATTGGCAGGAGGAGGGAGGGCATAAGGCAGGAACTCACCTAACTGCACATTGTGGGGGTGTGCAACACACCCGTTGGGCAAGGGGCTCTTTTACAACTGGAACTTTACTCTGGAAGTTAGAACAATGTAACCTAAAAATTTGTACCATCATATTAATTTGAAATTTTTTAAAAATGAAAAAAATTTTTCCTTACTTAAATGATTTTTCCTTTGTTCCCTTATCATGTACAAGGAAGTCAGGTTTGTTCTCACTGCTAGTTGCTATTCTAGGGTACACACGTTCTCTGCGCTTTTAGTTTCCTGTACTTTTTATACAGAGTGGTTCCAGACTTTTCTTTCCTTAAGTCCAGACTTACTAATATAAGGAGATACAAGCATCTGCTTGCTTCATTATACCTTTCAGTGCAGTGGTGCCCAAGCATTTGCACACTGAAATATATATTTGATTAGAAATTATTTTCCTTTTATTTTTCCTTTATATTAAGCCATTATATTGATTTTTTCAGTTAAATATATAGATAGGATATATATGTGTGTATATATACACACACACACATACTTTTTTCAGAGTAAATCTCCAGATAATAAATTTACTTAATATTTTAATGTTTGTTATAAAAAGGGGGCACTGGGACCGATATAGTTGACAACCAGTGTGATCTAGAAAAATATAATCACTGCCTAGCCAAGATAACTACATGAGCTGGGATTTATTGAGTGTCACTTGTATGCAATGAGTCAATGCTCTCAGGAGGTGTTGTTACTACTCCCACATTACACATAAGGAAACCAAGTTCTGAGACGTGAAATGTCTCTCTCATGGTAAGGGCTGAGCTAGATACACCACCTTGTAGCCTGGCTCCACGGCCCATGAGAAAAGCCCAGCTGGCCTGGCTGGGAAGACCGGAGTACAGAAGGTATAACGCACGGCAGCCTCTGTGCCAGCCAGGGCAGCCGCACACAGCGTTTCTAAGATGTCTAAACTGGATGCCAACATAGAACATGTGGGAAATGTAGTTACATCTACAGTCCTGGCTTGTCTTGAAAAATCAGAGGCTCTGGCCACAGCGGACCCTCATCCCTACGTGGCAGTTGAGGTAGATAGTTTGCAAAAAATGGCAGCAGTTGTTCCCCTCCCTGTCTTCTCAACTCTTTGACTGTGAATTTGAAGCTCCTCCCAACCAAGAAATGGAGTCTGTTTCCCCACCCTTTGAGTCTGGGCTGGCCTTAGGACCGGATTTGAGAGACAGCCAATATCATCAAAGCTGACCTGCAATTGATTCCAGATACCAGACGGTGCTCAGATAGGACCTGAGGAATCATTTACTAGCCCAGCTAAATTGCTAATATGCAGAAGTGTAAACTAAATGTTTGTGTTAAGCTACTATGTTTGGGGGTAGTTTGTTACCTAGCAAAAACTACTTATTAGCATATGAACAATCAGCCGAGGCTGCTGTATTCTACACAGTCTGTTGTCTGCTTTGCCACATCTGGCACCTTGTTTCCCTTGTTTCTGTAATCAGCCTCACCCTGCAGAGATGTATTTAATGACCCTTGCAAAAGCCTAAGTTTGTATGACCCATGAAGGGATGAATCAAAGAGGAAAATGAGATAGGATATAGGTTCTTGAAAAGAAGACTTTGGAGAAAATTGAAGGGTGAGGAAAAGATAAGGAAGGGGGCGGGGATGTAGAAGGAGGCTCCACATGGGATTATGTCTTCAAAGACCTAGGTCTACACTGTCTTTCTCTTAGGTATAAAAGGAATGTCTGAGTAAGATGATAATAATAGCTATGATGATGATAATAATTTCTGCTCTTACTAGACTACTGAGATTTCCAGAAAATAACCTTCATTTACCTCCATTTGGTGAGCTTGTTTTGAGACACATCAGAGAAGTAAGGTGTCAATGTCAAGGTTACGAAAGGCACAGCTCACATGTGAGCATGCAAACCCAATCATCACGCTTAAGAACTACAAAAGGATCACACACTTTTTAAACAAGAATCAGAAAGATTCACAGGAAAGGACATACACAGGATTCTTAACTATACAAAAAGATGGCCAGCTTTAATCATAATAAGATAAATGCAAAATGAAACCATATTGAGACACTGTTTTTCATTTATCCCAGTGGCAAATATTCTAGCTCGATAGCACACTCCACTAGTGAGGCTGTGTTGTTCTTGGAACGTGAATTAGCATAGCCTTTACAGAGGGAAATTGTACAAAGTTTACCAAAATTATCAACACATATTTCCTTTGACCTAGCAATTTCTGCTTCTGGAAATTTACCTTACAGATATATGTGCACCAAAGTAGAATGGCATGCCACAAATAATCATGGTAGCACTATTTGTAATATCAAAACAGGCTGGATGCAGTGGGTTACAGCTGTAATCCCAGCATTTTGGGAGGCCAAGGTTGGAGGATCGCTTAAGGCCAGGAGTTTCAGATCAGATTGAGCAAGAGTAAGATTCCATCTTTATAAAAATTAGTAAAATTAGTTGGGCATGCCTGCACTCCCAGCTACTCACTCAGGAGGTTGAGGCAGGAAGATCATTTGAGATGCTAGGAGTTTGAGGTTGTAGTGAGCTATGGTGATGCCATTATTCTGTAGCCCAGGAGAGAGAATGAGATTCTGTCTCATAAGAAAAGAAGAAAAGAAAATGGAAAGAAAGAAAGGATGGAAGAAGGGGGATAGAAGGGATGGAGGGAGGAAGGGAGGGAGGGAGGGAGAGAGGAAGGGAGGGAGGGAGGGAGGGAGGAAGGGAGGGAGGGAGGAAGGAAGGAAGGGAGGAAGGAAGGAAGGAAGGAAGGGAGGAAGGAAGGGAGGAAGGAAGGGAGGAAGGAAGGAAGGAAGGGTGGCTCATCAATAGAGGCCAGTTAAAAAAACTGTAACAACCACCTAGTGCAAGACTATGCAGCTGTTCAAAAGATTATGAATACTATATGTTGAAATGGAAAGACCTGTAAGATTAGGAGACATAAAGATATAGATAGAGACAGATACACACTTGTAAGTAAAATTTAAAAGGTAGAAATTTTCATTTATAAGGTGGGTAAATAAGAGTACATATTTGTAATTGCTTGTATATGCAAAAAGGAACTCTGCAAACATACATAAGAAATTTAAGGGCTAGGTGTGGTGGCTCATGCCTGTAATCCTAGCACACTGGGAAGCTGAGATGGGTGGATTGTTTGAGCTCAGGAGTTCAAGACAAGCCTAAGCAAGAGTGAGACTCCGTCTCTACTAAAAATAGAAAAATTAGCAAGACCCCACCTCTACTAATACAAAAATTAGCTGAGTGTTGCAGTGGGCGCCTATAGTCTCAGCTACTCAGGAGGCTGAGGCAGGAGGATCACTTGAGCCCGGGAGTCTGAGGTTGCTGTTACCTTAACTTTGGTGGTGGTAATTGGGTGGATGACAGAGACAGGGTTGGGAAGTATTTTGTATTGTATAGATTTTGATGTTTTAAAGTTTTTGAATAATGTAACCATGTTACCCATCCAAAAATTAAAATTTTTAAAAATGTTCCCAGCCGGGCATGGCAGCTCAAGCCTATAATCCTAGCACTTTGGGAGGTCAAGGTGGGTGGATTGCATGAGTTCACAGGTTTGAGACCGGCCTGAACAAGAGCAAGACCTTGTCTCTAAAAAATAGCTAGGTGCTGTGGCAGGCACCTGTAGTTTCAGCTACTTGGAAAGCTGAGGCAAGAGAATTTCTTAAGCCCAAGAGTTTGAGTTGCTGTGAGCTATGACACCATGGCACTCTACCCAGGGTGACAAAGTAAAACTCTACCTCAATAATAATAATAATAATAATAAAAGAAAGAAAGAAAAGAAAAAAGTCAAAAACGTTCCTGGAGCTTCTTCCCACTGGTACCATCTCAAGGCTGTGGATCCACTAGGGCTGTTCTGACCCTCTCCCATGTAGCAAGACTTCAGCAGTCTGTAGAGAGGGCGCCTCAGGTGATATACACCTGCTTGCTATCACTGTTGCTTACAACACATGGTTCTCTGTCGCCCTTCCCTGTGCTGGTCATGAGTGCCATCCACCAGATGTTTCTACTTCTCTGCCTCTGGACACATGTTAGGATGACACACCCTATCTCCTAGTAACTGGGTAAAGCTGTGATTAGTCCTGTCCAATGAATTATGAAAAGCAATGAGTATCATTTCTGGAACAAAGAATTTAATTACCAGTGTTAGACCCTCCAGAGCTCTTTTCTTATGAGCCACAATTAAATTCCAGACAGTGGCTGCTATGAGCCTGGGTCCTGGAGTAAGGATGACGAAGGGCAGGTCCCCAAGTCAGCCCACAATGGAGCATAAAAAGACATAAAGTTTTACTGCTTGCAACCACTGCAATGTGGGAGCTGTTTGTCTCTGCGGCACAATCTGCTGCATCCTGACTAACATAGGCACTGAGAGTGCCACACGCCAAGTAGGGGTGAGACTGTAACTGCCCCTGAGCCCAGGGCAATGGGACAGGAGTGAGTGCTCACTGGCCATTCTACTCACACCACCAGCTCAATGATGCCCTGGATCTCCTGCTGCAGCTCTGGCTCCTTCCGGTAAGCCTCCACCAGCAGCAAAGCCTGGTCATAGCTGGCACAGTATACCTTATAGACTTCCTCCAACTCTTCTTTGAATTCCAGGAATAAGCGACCTGAGATGAAACACACAGGAATTATCAAGGGTGTGTCTGCATGTTCCTGTGCTTGGAACAGAGAGGTGGGAAGTGAGCTCCTCCAGCTCTGCAGTGAGACCACCAGGCTTAACCAATGTGTCACTGTGGGCAAGTTACCTCCACTTCCTGACTTTTCATGTTCTCATTTCAGTTTCATAAGGTTGCTGTGAGGACTGAGTGACAGAATGATGGACAACTCAGGCTGGTACTGTGAGCACTTAATAAATGGTAGTTATAATCATACCAATAAGACTAATAATGCTCACATTTGGAAAGTGCTTTATAGCAATGGTGCCCAACCTTTTTGGGCACCAGGGACTGGTTTCATGGAAGACAATTTTTCCACGTACTGGGGGGTGGAACATATGGTGTCCAGATGATTCAAGCATATAACATCACCAGATCATTAGGCCTTAGATTCTCACAGGGGGCATACAATCCACAACCTAGATCCCTGGCATGTGCAGTTTATGGGATGATTCACACCCCTATGAGAATTTAATGCCACCATTTATCTGATAGCAGGCAGAGCTCAGCTGGTGCATGAGTGATGAGGAGTGGCTGTAATACAGATGCAGCTTTACCTGCTAGCCTCTGCTCACCTCCTCCTGTGCAGCCTGGTTCACAACAGGCCATAGGCTGGTCCACGAATTGGCCGCTGGGAACCATAGCTTTAAAGTGTACAAAACACACTCATAACCATTAGCTTATTTTATCTTTCCTGTTAGTTGTGCATGTCAAACACAACTACAAACCACTGTACAAAGACATGCTGCAGCCTACCACGGGCACTTACAAGCCTGGGCTCTAGCATTACAGAGAATAATAGGGCCATACCTCCAGGCTACTCTACCCTAGTTGTATAACCTGGGGCAAGCATTTGACCCCTTGGACCCTCCATTTTTTCATCTATAAAATGGGAATAAAAACAATACTCATCTCCAAGTGTTTTTGGTGAAAATTAAGTGAAATAATGCACACAGAGCATCTGATACAAACTTCATGCACCGAATATTTGCCAACTGCTTATTTATTGGCTGTGTGCCAGGCACACTGCTAAGCTCTGTGAACAAAACAAAGTTCCTATCTCATGAGTTTATATTTTGGTGGAGAAGACAAGACAATAAGCAAATATATTTTTATGTATATGAAGTACGATAAGTGCCATGAATTAAAATGAAGCCAAAGAAAGAGTCAGAGAGAGGTGAGGGATCTCCTTGTGGATGGCCTCTAGGAAGATGTGAATGTCCATCAGGGACCTGAGGCAACCAGCCCTGGGAACACCCTAAGGAAGAGCGGCATTCCAAGGCCTAGGGAAAGGCAACCACAAAAGGCCCTGAGGCAGGAGGGTGCTTGACATGAGGGCAATAGCAAGAGAAAACGGGAAACACAAGACCTCAAAGTAAGTAAGGTGCATTAGGATCCTCAGAATTTATCCTGACAACGGCAGAAAACAACTGGGGGCTTTGAGCAAGGGTGACATGATTTGATTTCTGCTTAACAGACTCACTCTAGTGCTCAATTTCAGCAGCACATGCGGTAAAGTTGGAACAGTATAGAGACAATTAGCCCCTATGCGAAAATGACATGCAAATTCATGACATGTTCCATATGCTCAAATCAGAAACAAATGAGAATTGTTGCCTATAGGGGTGAATCAGACAGGAAGGGGAGGACAAAGGCCTGCCATGGCACAGAAGGATTCATTGCAGCAAGGAATCCTGGAATGCTCGATTGGAACTAGAAGAGAGGAGAAGAACGCCTTGGTGGAAATACCTTTCTACACAGTTCCAACATACTCCCAAAATAAGTACACCATTACCATCAGTGGAGATGTGGAAGGGGAACCCAAATGGAAAACAAACTGTAAGGAATGAACCTGACTCCATTACAAATGAATAGCATAACCACGCTATTAAGGGAGTACAGAAGAAACTGACATGAGGAACTGTTTTTCACAAGTGTACAAGCCAATAAATTAAAAAACTACTTCATGTGTATACTAACTTGTGTGTCTCTCTCACCTTCTCTCCTTTATGAGAGGGACCCACTTCCATCTCTTTGGAAGTGCTCTAAATTTTCTCTTTGTTCTTCCCAAATAAAATATCTCCTTGTTAAAAAAAAAAATACGTGTAGTAGATAATGACAGCTAGGTTTCTCCTATCAGAGAAAATGTTACAAATAAGAAAATGAATCCTGCAATGCTGGATTGGAACTAAAGCTATCAATGTAAGATCTTGGTTTTAAACATAAATATATGCACAGATGGATAGATCTAGACAGAAAGGTAGATGTGTGTATATGCATGTGTTAGTATACATGCATATATTTCATAGCTCTATTAGCTAAAAGCCAGGAATCATTATTGCAGGTAACAACTGAAGAATACTAAAATTAATAGGACATTTGCATAATATCACACTCTCTCTCCACAAGACAGTCATTAATTGCAAAGAAAAAATAGTAGCTTGACAGAATGAAAACCCTAGATACCACCTTAGCTATGTGATCAAACTGAACATTACCCTAAGTACTAAGATACGGTGACATCATGTGCCCCTGATATAATGTACAGGAAAGGATATGACATCAAGTCTGTGATTTTCTTGCCAAAAATGCATTACCACAACTTAATAATGAAAATAATTGTACCTTTATAAATTATATAAAATGTGATAACATACAAAAATTTTATTGTATGTTTCTATATAAAATTTTATAAAATATATAAAATATGAATTTTAATCTTAATTAAAAGGCTTAAGCTGAGGGCTATTCTACAAAATATCTGAGCTAGACTCTTCAGAATTGTTATGGTCATGAAAAATAAAGACTGAAGAATTGGCACAGACTGGACAAAACTAAGGGAACATGACAATAAAATCAAATGTGCCACACTGGATTGGATCCTGGACCAGAAAATTAGGAATTTTTAATTAATTTTACATTAATAGGAAAACTGATGAAATTTGAATAAGGTCTACAGAGTAGTTAGACCTTGGCTCAGCACCTGTGGCTCAAGCGGCTAAGGCACCAGCCACATATACATGAGCTGGTGGGTTCAAATCCAGCCTGGGCCTGCCAAACAACGATGGCTGCAACCAAAAAATAGCTGGGCATTGTGGCAGGCACCTGTAGTCCCAGCTACTTGGGAAGCGGAGGCAGGAGAATTGCTTGAGCCCAGGAATTGGAGGTTACTGTGAGCCATGATGTCACAGCACTCTACCCAGGGCAACAGCTTGAGGCTCTGTCTCAAAAAAAGCACTGCCTTGATGTTAACTTCCCGGTTTCCATAATTACACTACAAATATGTAAGATACTAAAATTAGGGGAAGCTGGATGAAGGGTAGACAGGAGCTCTCTGCATTTTTTACAACTTTCTTGTAAGTCTAAAATAATTTCAAAACAAAAAGTTTAAAAAGAGGGCAGCTCCTGTGGCTCAATGGGTAGGGCGCCAGCCCCATATACTTTGGGTGGTGGGTTCAAACCCGGCCCTGGCCAAACTGCAACAATAAAAGCCAGGTGTTGTAGTGGGCACCTGTAGTCCCAGCTACTTGGAAGGCTGAGACAAGAGAATCACCTAAGCCCAGGAGTTGGACCTGTGAGCTGTGTGACGCCACAGCACTCTACTGAGAGCAATAAAATAAGATTCTGTCTCTACCAAAAAAAAAAAAATGGTGAAAATGGTAAGTTTTATGCTATGTCTACATTTTACTAAAATAAAAAGGGGTTTTAAAAGGTCAATAACCTGCACATGAAGGTTTATAGGAGTTTTATCCATGATTACTAAAACTTGCAAGCAATCAATTTGTCCTTCAACAGGTCAAAAGGTGAATGGATAAATTAGCTGTGCTTTATTCTGTAGTAACCGACCTGGCAAGAAGACCCCTAAAGGCCCCTAACTGTTTCAGCCTGAGCCCCCATCCATCTCAAACCCCCCCTTATTAGTTTAATTCTGAGAACAGGTTACAAGGAAGTTCTCTCTGAGTTCCCTGGCTCCCTTGCCAAACAATAGTAAAAACTCACCCAAGCAGAGTTTGGTGAGTTTCCCAGGTTCTGTAACCCCCCTGAACTTACCCAAACCCCCTTGCAGTGGCTAACAATGGTGAAAAGCTTAGCCAAGTTTGTCCCCATGCCAGCTGCCACGATGTAACCCCCTGACTTGCTGTAATCGGTGCCAAACCCCCTGACTCACTGTAACCCTGCCCTTGTGCCAGCCACAACGCTATAGCCCCTGACTCACTGTAACCCCACCACATTGTAGCCCCCCTGACTGTAACCCCATCCCTGAGCTAACTGGTCAGGTTCTGCTTCTGTGCTCACCAGCTTGTCTGCCAACACAGCACAAAAAAGGTATGAAAGGCAGCCTGCTTTTCTCTTCGCGGCCGTTCGCCTTTGGACAGCGGCCCACTTACACAGGTGTAATAAATCCCCATCTGATTTATATCTGAAGTGGAGTCCGAGTCTTTCTTACAGGTGGCAAATGAGTATAACAATCCACGCTATAGAATATTTTTCAGTGCTTAAAACTGAAATGGGCTATCAACCCCAAAAAGACATGGAAGAAACTTAAATCAATATTATTAGATGAAAGAAATCACTCTGAAAAGGCTATGTACTGTGTGGTTTCAACTATATGACATTCTGGAAAACTGTAGAAACAATAGAAAGATCAGTGGCTGCCAGGGAAAAGAAGGGAGGGATGGACAGACAGAGCACAGGGATTTTCAGAGCAGAGAAGCAATCATGTATGATACTGTAATGGTGAATACATAACACAGATCAGCCTAAACCCACAGAACTATACAGACAAGATGTGAACCCTAATGTAAGCTACAGACTTTAGTTGATAATAATATAGTATCATCCATTCATCAATTATAAAAAATGCACCTCATCAATGCAAGATGTTAATAACAAGGCAAATGAGTAAACTCTGGGAGTGGGTAGAGGACATATATGCAAGCTCTCTGTACTTTTTTAACTCTAGTCAAGTGGGGCAGGGCGCAGTGACTTATGCCTGTAATCCTAGCGCTCTGGGAGGCCAAAGCAACTGAATTGCTTGCGCTCACAAGTTCAAGACCAGCCTGAGCAAGAATGAGACCCCGTCGCTACTAAAGACATAAAAATTAGCCAAGTGTCAGTGGTGGGTGCCTGTAGTCCCAGCTACTCTGGAGGGACTTGAGCCCAGGAGTTTGAGGATGCTGTAAGCTATGATGTCACCACACACTCTATCCAAGGTGAGAGAATGATAATCTGTCTCAAAAAAAAAAAAAAAAAAAAAAAAAAAATCAACAAGAGCAGTATTGAGAAGGGAGAAAGAACACAATAAGAAGTTTGATCTGTAACTGTGAACGGTTAACTGAGATAGCTCACTACCTTCTGACCAGCTTCTCCATGCTTTCTGCTTAATTTTTCTGTAAGCCTAAAAGTGCTCTAAAAAATAAAGCTTGTTAACTTTTTTAAGAAAAGATCAATATCATGTTGAGACTAAACTTGGGTTCAAAAGGATAACAGGAATAGCTGTTAGAATCTATTAGAAATAACCAGGCAAGAGTATGTGGTGGCCCATCTAGGGAGGAAACAGTGAAGGTGAAGAGAAATATTTTAACCAGAACAGAGCAGGTGGGGAGCCAGGAACCCCAGGAAGCCCAGTGGCCCCTACTGTCTCCAAAGCCATGTACTGGACCTCTGACCTGGACCAGGTCTCCCTTGGGACACATGTGTTGGCAACCAGCCTGGTCCAGCTCTCAGCAAAGATCTCCATGTTAAGATTACCACCCAGGACTGACCATTGACCTGGTGCTGGTCTAGCCAATCCTCAGAAAGGACTCTTTCAGGAGAAGCGCTAGACCCGGCAAGAACTCTGACCAGCAGCTGGGGAGAAAGTGTGTGACAGGGAGATCAGCAAAAGCACCCATGACCCTGCTGCGAGATAGCGTGGGTGTGGCTGTGAACCTAAGGCGGTTCCCACATTCTCCTCAACATGGGCATGTCTTCGGGAGCATGACAAACATGCCAAAGATACTGTATCATACCAGTATGGCCATGGGCAGGCATGTTTCAGTGACTGAAGGGTTGTGGAAGGCAAACTCCTAGAGAGTGGAATTGTCCAAAGAGGGAGGAATGTCTGGAACACCAAAGTAAAGGCTCGTTTCCCCTGACTTGTCCTATAGTCACAGATTAGCAAAGAAATTAGCCCCCGGCATCAAATCCCTGGCTGGGATTCGTCACAAAGAAAGGCACAATAATAAAGAACTAGGGCTCTAGACACCAAAAGAGCTGGGTTCAAATATACTGTGTGACCTTAAGAAAGTTACTTAACCTCTCTGAGCCTCAGGTTTTTCTTTGAAAAATTTCCTGGATAATTTCCTACAGGGATAATATTAATGCTCAACAAGTAATGATGTTATGAGAACGAAAAGGGCTACTTAGTGTTAAGCACTCTGCCTCACTGCTGGCGCAGATATGGGTACCATTTTCATGTTCATTTTAAAGAGGCCATAACTGCGGCTCAGAGACAAGAAGGAGCTTATGAGTGGCAGGGCCTTTCCAGTCAGACTCCAAAGCCCCTGTTCTAAGCACTAGACCTGCAGTACTCAAATACGGTAGTCACCAGTCACACATGGCTGTTGGGCACTTAAAATATGGCAACCCCAACTGAGATGTGCTATCAGTGAAAAAGATGCTGGATTTCAGAGACTTTGTACAAAATAAAAGTGGATTAATAAGATATCTAATAAATATTTGTATACTGATTATATGTTAAAATATTATTTTGGATCTATTGAATTAAATTAAAGATATTAAAATTAATTTCACCTGCTTCTTTAGTTTTTCTTAATGTAGCTACTTGAAAATTTTAAATTAGGCAGGTCGTGTGTACCTCAGCCGGGAAGGACGCATTGAGGTTGGCATACCCATCAAGGACAGTGACTACCATGGCTTCCAGTGCTTTGGCCAAACCTCAGATGCGTGGCCTCTTGGCCAGGCACCTGCGGATTCATATTGTTGGAGCATTTGTTGTATCCCTGAGGGTTGCAGCTTTCTATAAGTATGCTGTGGCTGAACCAAGAAAGAAGGCATATGCAGATTTCTACAGAAATTATGATTCTATGAAAGATTTTGAGGAGACGAGGAAGGCTGGTGTCTTTCAGAGCGTAAAGTGATTTTGGAATATAAAGAATTTCTTTGGGCTGATTTACATAAATGTTTGTCACTGACCCGTGTTCCTGAGCTATGAATATGAGTGATAAATAAACTATTAATAAATTTAAAAATAAATAAATAAATAAATAAATAAATAAAAGGTCCTCTCTGATACCTCTGCATTACCCCCAGGCAACCTGTACTCTTCAGTCCTGGTCTTACTCAACCTCTTGCAAACTTCAGTACAGCTGTTACCCCCTCCCATTTGCCTCGGCTTAAGTCTCTGCACTCTTTTGTTCTCTTTCTCCCTTTCTGGCTGACCTGTATTTCCATCAGGGAAAACTCTCACATGTCAAAGACTCACTCAAGGTACAATCTTCTTTCCCTCTGCTTACTGTCATGACCTATTAGGAGGCTGTGAAATCAATGGAACAGGTCATATAAGCCTTTATAAAAAGATAAAGCAATAGAACAGAAAGTATAAAGGCACATCATGCACAGGGCAAATACTTTTTGGGGAAACTTATTTCATATTTAGAGATAAATGTATACGTATGGTGGCCACAGCATGAAATGTCTATCTTACCATGGAATGTGGTGAAACAGTTTGAAAGCCACTGCTATATGACCACTTAAGTCCAGAACTCTCCTCGGAATTTAAGATCTGTGTATATCCAACTACCTCTTAGACATTCTTTTTTTGTTGTTGTTGTAGTTTGGCCAGGGCCGGGTTCGAACCAGCCACCCTTGGGATATGGTGCTGGCACCCTACTCACTGAGCCACAGGTGCCACCTTCTCTTAGACATTCTTTATGGAGACTTTATATATTTATATTTTTGAGACAGAATCTCACTTGGTCACCCTTGGTAGAGTGCCGTAGTGTCATAGCTCACAGCAACCTCAAATTCTTGAGCTCAAGTGATCCTCTTGCCTCAGCCTCCCAAGTAGCTGGGACTACAGACACCCGCCACATGCCCGGGGTATTTTTTAGAGGGGGTCTTGCTCTTGCTCCGGTTGGTCTCAAATTCCTAAACTCAAGCAAACCACCTGCCTCGACCTCCAAGAGTGCTAGAATTACAGGTGTGAGCCACCATGCCCAGCCCTCTTTATGGACACTTGAAACTGAACATTGTAAAATAAAATTCAAGACCTTCACCCCCAAATTTGGGTTTTTTCCTCTGTTCCACATCTTGGGAAAGTCCCCACCATCTATCCAACTACAGAAGCTGGATACGCAGGCATCATCCTGAGTAATCTTCTCACAGCCCATGTCAAATATAGCTTCAAATCTTGTTGTTTTTTTTTAAATCGCTCACAGCAACCTCCAACTCTTGGGCTCAAGAGATCCTCTTGCCTCAGCCTCCCCAGTAGCTGGGACTATAGGTGCCCACCACCACACCTGGCTATTTTTTTTTTTTTCTATTTTTAGGTAAAACGGGGTCTCATTCTTACTCAAGCTGGTCTCACACACCTTAGCTCAAGCAATCCACTGGCCTTCACCTCCCAGAGTGCTAGGATTACAGATCGTGAGCCACCACACTGCATAGCCTGCTCCAAATCTTGTTGACTTCTAACCAGCTCTTTACCTTGCTGTTTCTCTCTGCCCATTTCCACCTTCCAGGTCCAAGGTATCATCATCTCTCATCTGGGTAAACTATATTCCTTTTCCATTTGGGCTCTCCTTTGACCCACAAAATATCTTGAATGATATTTTTTAAATACAACTCTAATCATGTTACTCTTTCGCTTAAAAATCATTCAACCACTCTTCATTCTTAGACTCACATTTGTAAGATGGCCTAATGGATGTCCCCACGCTCTCCAGTCTCATCTTATAACATCTTCTCCCTCTCCTTCTCTGCATTCCAGTTTCACTGGTTGGGCTGGACATGGTACATTGGCAGACAGCACCCATCCCCACTCTATGTGCCTCCTTTGCTATGGATCCTGGAAATCTGAAATATTTCCCATTCCCTTGCAGCTAGGGCTCTGGCAATTAGATGTATTTTCAGGAAGTTTGGAAGGTGGAAGGAGCCAGTTTTAGCTGCTTTTACTTGTAAATATGGTTGTGGAAACATGAGAGTGCACAGAGATCTCTGGCTTTGTGGAGGCAGGGAAGGGACTCAGCATTTCACTGCCCTGGTGTGGTGCTGGCAGTGGCTTTGTGAGCCCAGAATCCTGTCCTTGGTTGGCAGCCTCAGCAGGATATCTTTCTGAGAGAGGTAGTAGCTTCTTTGGGAGGTCAGTTCTGTGGTGTTCTAGGAATCATCCCTAATACCCAGACGAGGGCTTATTGCTTTCTTCAATAGCTAGAGTGGTTTCTGTTTCCAAATGCAGATACACTGGACTTCATTGTTTTTAGAGTTGGCTGTGTCTCCTCCCACTATAGGGATGTTTTAACTTGCTGTTCCTTTTGCCTGAGTTAATACCCTTGCCTTTCCTAACCCCCCCTCTCATCTCTCTTCTCCTTCTATATCCTTTCTATTTCAGTTTAAACAGTTTCCCTGGGAAGTTATCCCTGACCCCTAAGAATGGATCCACTTTCCTTGTTAAACAAGGATTCCACCGCGTGTATTTCTTTGAATGCATTATTACAGCCTATAATATTTGTGTGATTAGCATTTGAACCGCTAGGACTTGGTTATCCAGCTCACTGCTGTATTCCACAGCTTAGAAAGGGCTCACTGGGCGGCGCCTGTGGTTCAGTGAGTGGGGCACTGGCCCCATATTCCGAAGGTGGCGGGTTCAAACCCGCCCTGGCCAAACTGCAACAAAAAAATAGCTGGGCATTGTGGCAGGTGCCTGTAGTCCAGGCTACTTGGGAGACTGAGGCAAGACAATCGCCTAAGCCCAAGAGCGGGAGATTGCTGTGAGCTGTGATGTCACAGCACTCTACTGAGGGTGACAAAATGAGACTCTGTCTCTAAAAAGAAAAAGAAAGGGCCCACATAGAGTTGGTGCTTAACATACATATGTTGAATAAAATGAATGGCATGGAGGTAGCCAGACTGGAGGCTCTGAGGACAAAATCAACCTGCTTAAATATGGCTGACAAGCTCCATGTCACTTCTTTGACTTTTCTCTAAGGACATCTTCCTGTGACTTTCAGCTAGCCTCAACACGTTGTGTGTTCTCTGGCCTCCAGGCCTCTGCAGTGACTGTTTCTCCTGTTTTAGTATCTTCTCTTTTACCCTGGTTCTTACTCACCTTGCAGGTTTCAGTCAAGACATTGTCTCTTCTAAACTACTTCTGACAATGCTATACTGTTTGCATTTTTTTTTTTTCAGAACAAGTATTTTAAAGGGATTTATGTGACTGTAAAAATTACTGGCACATTACTTCCCCATATCCTCCCTGCAAGTGCACTTTCTTGTTCAAGGTAATTTATGCAGAATGCCTTTTACTGGGCCTGGCTCTAACAGCCCTCATTATTGGTTGAAGTTGAATCAATCAATATCCTTTAGTCAGCCAGCCTCAGTGTGGGGCTCTTTGCACACTTTGCAGAGAAGTGAAAGAATCCCAGTGAAGAATTCTTCACTTCCATAAACATTGAAGGATTGTAATGGGGGCTGCTTGACTGGAAAAGGAAGCTGGGGGAAGTCTGCTATGCTTTAGCCCAAGGCTGTCCCTGGACTGCTAGGCAGGAGGCCCTGGAGCAGATCCTGTGGGGGATGGGCAGGGAAACAGTTTCTTCCCCGGCTCCCCCCTGGAGTGGGGAGGGGTAAGGAGAGGGAAGGTTCTTTCTAAGGAGGCTCCTCCACAAAGTGTCTGCTTTGAGGAAGAGGGTGGGGAGTGTGGTGAATGCAGACTTTCTCCCAGCCTGTGGCCTCCAGCCTTGAGAGAGGAGGGAAATCACTGGCAGAGAAAAGGGATAGGAGGGAGGGCAAGGGGAGGGCCTGGTTGCTTTGGGAGACAGGAAGAACAGGGGCTGAACAAGCAAGAGCTAAGGAGGCCCCAACTCCAGATCAGCTCTGAAAATATCCTCAAACTACCCAGTCAGAGTATCAACATACTGGCACTTTTAACTCTTAGGATCAGATCATCTTAACATCTTGAGCTGTAAAGTCCTTTCAGAGGGTTATGTCTGGGGCCTGCAGGGCACTGGACCCAGAATCCAGAGACCTAGACTGTGTCCTGCTTACAGGTCCAACCTTCAGATCTCTAGGGGTGCCTCTGGGAAGTTTCCTGGACCGTTTGACCTCCACCCACTTCTCTTTCTTATGGAAGAAGAGAGAGTATTTTTCTAAAACCCAAGAATATTTTGCATCCCTCTCCTGGCACTTACAATAACTGGAAAGAGACCACGTCCCTTCCACTGGTTTGTAATCTCCTACAAGGCAGAATCCGGCTCACTTGTTTTATATGTTTTGGAACTGTGGTCTCAAACCTGGCTACCCACCAGAATTGTTTGGGGATGATAACATAAAAATATTTCATTCACTTCAGTGACTCTGATTTTTTGGAGGTGGGTTACAGCTTAAAAACCTGAGTTTTAACACTGTGCTAAGTGATTGTGACGAGTTGAGTTTAGGTTAACAACTGCAGAGGGTCTGGCAAAACACAGCAGGTGCTAACTGTTGCCTTCAGGGGTAGGAAATTTGCAAGGCAAACACGTAGTGTGTAGGGAAGGAAGGATTGAACTACAGTCGTATACCGTACATCTAACTTTGAAAGGAAATAGAGCACCAGTGTTAGCAATACAAAAGATAAATATTTATTCAGAACAAAACACTCAATTTTACATTCTAAGCCACAAGGAAATAGCAAAAAAAAAAAAAAAAAAAAAAAAAAAAAAAATATATATATATATATATAGCAAAGGAAAGACAAAAACTAAAAGTAGTGTATTATCTTTTCAACTTTAACTTGGTAACAGTTGACCCATGACCTCTCGCTTAACCTATTTCCCAAGTACATTTCTGAGTTACGCTTACACATAATTCCGGGTTAAAATCATCTTTCTCCTGAGAGTCAGGGGGTTGTACATGAGTTCAGCTAGCTGCTTCTCTAGGGTTCCTAGCTATTGAAGGTAAGGTGCAAATGTAAACCTTTGGTAGGTTTCTTTACTTAGGGGCACCCTCATTTCTCACTGGTGGCAATCAATGGGAAGAGTAGGGCCTCCAAAGGACTTAATCCAAATGTGGTACCCAGGAAGCAACAAAGTTGAAGTTTGTTCCTTGGTCCCTTCCTATTTCCTAAGTATTGAGAAGACCCCGCTAAACCTTCTCTTTCTGCCCCCTTCCCCAGATGATCTCTCAGCATTCCCTTGGGTTCATCATTCTGGAGAGATCAGACCTGGGTCCTCAAGTGTGGAGGAAATTTGTTGTGAAGTGTGAGAGGTAGTGGAATGAGCACCAGGCTTGGGGTCAGGGAACTCTGCTATAGGCTAGCACTGGCACCAGACAGCTATGTGAATTTTGACCTAGTCATTTAACCTCTCTGGGCTTTTTCATCTGCTGGAAAACCAAGGGATTGGTCCAACTCTCAGGTTCTTTTCAGCTGGAGTATCCTTGATTCCACGATTCTATGAAAAATGGCTTCTGAGATACCAAAAGAGCTGTCGCAAAGTCCATGCATCTTTATGCCACAAGACAGGTCCTTGGCCACCATTCAGAGCTTATTGATTCAGATTATATACACTTCAAACAACACTGGTTTCACAAATTCTCAGACCACAAACATTAAAAGCAGCAAATTAAAAGGGGGAGGGGAAGAGCTGCAAAGGTAGACACTCTGAC